>OX155960.1:19301290-19371290 GCA_944548615.1 Micropterix aruncella | reverse complement strand
TCGCTTAATTCGTCTCATTTGAAGGCATTTTGTGTTGCATAAGGATAAGCCCTATTTATGAGATATATGGATGAATAGTGATCGTTAGTCGACTGCAAAAGGACCTTTAAACTTACATTGCACCTGTCGAAAGTCGTGCACATCCGTAAGTATATCTCATTCAAACATAAGCATTTCCCAATACAACCTGGGATTTCCTTCGCTACTTTTTAAGTAGCTTTTACTAATTTTATTTTAAATAAAAACATGATCCTATAAACGGATTTCTTTACAAACCTTATCAAATATAACAATATTATACTGTTTTCTACAATGTTTCTTTACAATTTTTTTAATATTATACAATTTTATATAGGTTTACCCTATTTTGATAACATTATACAATCTTTTTTATAAACTTCTCTGCCCGAAATAAAGATTTAAGTTTCTTCTTTCATTTCATTGAGCATATGGAGTTTTTTTATTTATTTTTAATTCGATTTAATGGCTCGTTGATAACAAACTCAGCCAATTGTATCATATTTTAAATGTTAGTGGCATTCGAAATTTGAATTATTTCGTAATGTCACTTTCATTTATAAAACGGCCTTGCCGAAATGATCAATAGTTTAATTATTAATTTTTTCGCTTAATTCGTCTCATTTGAAGGCATTTTGTGTTGCATAAGGATAAGCCCTATTTATGAGATATATGGATGAATAGTGATCGTTAGTCGACTGCAAAAGGACCTTTAAACTTACATTGCACCTGTCGAAAGTCGTGCACATCCGTAAGTATATCTCATTCAAACATAAGCATTTCCCAATACAACCTGGGATTTCCTTCGCTACTTTTTAAGTAGCTTTTACTAATTTTATTTTAAATAAAAACATGATCCTATAAACGGATTTCTTTACAAACCTTATCAAATATAACAATATTATACTGTTTTCTACAATGTTTCTTTACAATTTTTTTAATATTATACAATTTTATATAGGTTTACCCTATTTTGATAACATTATACAATCTTTTTTATAAACTTCTCTGCCCGAAATAAAGATTTAAGTTTCTTCTTTCATTTCATTGAGCATATGGAGTTTTTTTATTTATTTTTAATTCGATTTAATGGCTCGTTGATAACAAACTCAGCCAATTGTATCATATTTTAAATGTTAGTGGCATTCGAAATTTGAATTATTTCGTAATGTCACTTTCATTTATAAAACGGCCTTGCCGAAATGATCAATAGTTTAATTATTAATTTTTTCGCTTAATTCGTCTCATTTGAAGGCATTTTGTGTTGCATAAGGATAAGCCCTATTTATGAGATATATGGATGAATAGTGATCGTTAGTCGACTGCAAAAGGACCTTTAAACTTACATTGCACCTGTCGAAAGTCGTGCACATCCGTAAGTATATCTCATTCAAACATAAGCATTTCCCAATACAACCTGGGATTTCCTTCGCTACTTTTTAAGTAGCTTTTACTAATTTTATTTTAAATAAAAACATGATCCTATAAACGGTTTTCTTTACAAACCTTATCAAATATAACAATATTATACTGTTTTCTACAATGTTTCTTTACAATTTTTTTAATATTATACAATTTTATATAGGTTTACCCTATTTTGATAACATTATACAATCTTTTTTATAAACTTCTCTGCCCGAAATAAAGATTTAAGTTTCTTCTTTCATTTCATTGAGCATATGGAGTTTTTTTATTTATTTTTAATTCGATTTAATGGCTCGTTGATAACAAACTCAGCCAATTGTATCATATTTTAAATGTTAGTGGCATTCGAAATTTGAATTATTTCGTAATGTCACTTTCATTTATAAAACGGCCTTGCCGAAATGATCAATAGTTTAATTATTAATTTTTTCGCTTAATTCGTCTCATTTGAAGGCATTTTGTGTTGCATAAGGATAAGCCCTATTTATGAGATATATGGATGAATAGTGATCGTTAGTCGACTGCAAAAGGACCTTTAAACTTACATTGCACCTGTCGAAAGTCGTGCACATCCGTAAGTATATCTCATTCAAACATAAGCATTTCCCAATACAACCTGGGATTTCCTTCGCTACTTTTTAAGTAGCTTTTACTAATTTTATTTTAAATAAAAACATGATCCTATAAACGGATTTCTTTACAAACCTTATCAAATATAACAATATTATACTGTTTTCTACAATGTTTCTTTACAATTTTTTTAATATTATACAATTTTATATAGGTTTACCCTATTTTGATAACATTATACAATCTTTTTTATAAACTTCTCTGCCCGAAATAAAGATTTAAGTTTCTTCTTTCATTTCATTGAGCATATGGAGTTTTTTTATTTATTTTTAATTCGATTTAATGGCTCGTTGATAACAAACTCAGCCAATTGTATCATATTTTAAATGTTAGTGGCATTCGAAATTTGAATTATTTCGTAATGTCACTTTCATTTATAAAACGGCCTTGCCGAAATGATCAATAGTTTAATTATTAATTTTTTCGCTTAATTCGTCTCATTTGAAGGCATTTTGTGTTGCATAAGGATAAGCCCTATTTATGAGATATATGGATGAATAGTGATCGTTAGTCGACTGCAAAAGGACCTTTAAACTTACATTGCACCTGTCGAAAGTCGTGCACATCCGTAAGTATATCTCATTCAAACATAAGCATTTCCCAATACAACCTGGGATTTCCTTCGCTACTTTTTAAGTAGCTTTTACTAATTTTATTTTAAATAAAAACATGATCCTATAAACGGATTTCTTTACAAACCTTATCAAATATAACAATATTATACTGTTTTCTACAATGTTTCTTTACAATTTTTTTAATATTATACAATTTTATATAGGTTTACCCTATTTTGATAACATTATACAATCTTTTTTATAAACTTCTCTGCCCGAAATAAAGATTTAAGTTTCTTCTTTCATTTCATTGAGCATATGGAGTTTTTTTATTTATTTTTAATTCGATTTAATGGCTCGTTGATAACAAACTCAGCCAATTGTATCATATTTTAAATGTTAGTGGCATTCGAAATTTGAATTATTTCGTAATGTCACTTTCATTTATAAAACGGCCTTGCCGAAATGATCAATAGTTTAATTATTAATTTTTTCGCTTAATTCGTCTCATTTGAAGGCATTTTGTGTTGCATAAGGATAAGCCCTATTTATGAGATATATGGATGAATAGTGATCGTTAGTCGACTGCAAAAGGACCTTTAAACTTACATTGCACCTGTCGAAAGTCGTGCACATCCGTAAGTATATCTCATTCAAACATAAGCATTTCCCAATACAACCTGGGATTTCCTTCGCTACTTTTTAAGTAGCTTTTACTAATTTTATTTTAAATAAAAACATGATCCTATAAACGGATTTCTTTACAAACCTTATCAAATATAACAATATTATACTGTTTTCTACAATGTTTCTTTACAATTTTTTTAATATTATACAATTTTATATAGGTTTACCCTATTTTGATAACATTATACAATCTTTTTTATAAACTTCTCTGCCCGAAATAAAGATTTAAGTTTCTTCTTTCATTTCATTGAGCATATGGAGTTTTTTTATTTATTTTTAATTCGATTTAATGGCTCGTTGATAACAAACTCAGCCAATTGTATCATATTTTAAATGTTAGTGGCATTCGAAATTTGAATTATTTCGTAATGTCACTTTCATTTATAAAACGGCCTTGCCGAAATGATCAATAGTTTAATTATTAATTTTTTCGCTTAATTCGTCTCATTTGAAGGCATTTTGTGTTGCATAAGGATAAGCCCTATTTATGAGATATATGGATGAATAGTGATCGTTAGTCGACTGCAAAAGGACCTTTAAACTTACATTGCACCTGTCGAAAGTCGTGCACATCCGTAAGTATATCTCATTCAAACATAAGCATTTCCCAATACAACCTGGGATTTCCTTCGCTACTTTTTAAGTAGCTTTTACTAATTTTATTTTAAATAAAAACATGATCCTATAAACGGATTTCTTTACAAACCTTATCAAATATAACAATATTATACTGTTTTCTACAATGTTTCTTTACAATTTTTTTAATATTATACAATTTTATATAGGTTTACCCTATTTTGATAACATTATACAATCTTTTTTATAAACTTCTCTGCCCGAAATAAAGATTTAAGTTTCTTCTTTCATTTCATTGAGCATATGGAGTTTTTTTATTTATTTTTAATTCGATTTAATGGCTCGTTGATAACAAACTCAGCCAATTGTATCATATTTTAAATGTTAGTGGCATTCGAAATTTGAATTATTTCGTAATGTCACTTTCATTTATAAAACGGCCTTGCCGAAATGATCAATAGTTTAATTATTAATTTTTTCGCTTAATTCGTCTCATTTGAAGGCATTTTGTGTTGCATAAGGATAAGCCCTATTTATGAGATATATGGATGAATAGTGATCGTTAGTCGACTGCAAAAGGACCTTTAAACTTACATTGCACCTGTCGAAAGTCGTGCACATCCGTAAGTATATCTCATTCAAACATAAGCATTTCCCAATACAACCTGGGATTTCCTTCGCTACTTTTTAAGTAGCTTTTACTAATTTTATTTTAAATAAAAACATGATCCTATAAACGGATTTCTTTACAAACCTTATCAAATATAACAATATTATACTGTTTTCTACAATGTTTCTTTACAATTTTTTTAATATTATACAATTTTATATAGGTTTACCCTATTTTGATAACATTATACAATCTTTTTTATAAACTTCTCTGCCCGAAATAAAGATTTAAGTTTCTTCTTTCATTTCATTGAGCATATGGAGTTTTTTTATTTATTTTTAATTCGATTTAATGGCTCGTTGATAACAAACTCAGCCAATTGTATCATATTTTAAATGTTAGTGGCATTCGAAATTTGAATTATTTCGTAATGTCACTTTCATTTATAAAACGGCCTTGCCGAAATGATCAATAGTTTAATTATTAATTTTTTCGCTTAATTCGTCTCATTTGAAGGCATTTTGTGTTGCATAAGGATAAGCCCTATTTATGAGATATATGGATGAATAGTGATCGTTAGTCGACTGCAAAAGGACCTTTAAACTTACATTGCACCTGTCGAAAGTCGTGCACATCCGTAAGTATATCTCATTCAAACATAAGCATTTCCCAATACAACCTGGGATTTCCTTCGCTACTTTTTAAGTAGCTTTTACTAATTTTATTTTAAATAAAAACATGATCCTATAAACGGATTTCTTTACAAACCTTATCAAATATAACAATATTATACTGTTTTCTACAATGTTTCTTTACAATTTTTTTAATATTATACAATTTTATATAGGTTTACCCTATTTTGATAACATTATACAATCTTTTTTATAAACTTCTCTGCCCGAAATAAAGATTTAAGTTTCTTCTTTCATTTCATTGAGCATATGGAGTTTTTTTATTTATTTTTAATTCGATTTAATGGCTCGTTGATAACAAACTCAGCCAATTGTATCATATTTTAAATGTTAGTGGCATTCGAAATTTGAATTATTTCGTAATGTCACTTTCATTTATAAAACGGCCTTGCCGAAATGATCAATAGTTTAATTATTAATTTTTTCGCTTAATTCGTCTCATTTGAAGGCATTTTGTGTTGCATAAGGATAAGCCCTATTTATGAGATATATGGATGAATAGTGATCGTTAGTCGACTGCAAAAGGACCTTTAAACTTACATTGCACCTGTCGAAAGTCGTGCACATCCGTAAGTATATCTCATTCAAACATAAGCATTTCCCAATACAACCTGGGATTTCCTTCGCTACTTTTTAAGTAGCTTTTACTAATTTTATTTTAAATAAAAACATGATCCTATAAACGGATTTCTTTACAAACCTTATCAAATATAACAATATTATACTGTTTTCTACAATGTTTCTTTACAATTTTTTTAATATTATACAATTTTATATAGGTTTACCCTATTTTGATAACATTATACAATCTTTTTTATAAACTTCTCTGCCCGAAATAAAGATTTAAGTTTCTTCTTTCATTTCATTGAGCATATGGAGTTTTTTTATTTATTTTTAATTCGATTTAATGGCTCGTTGATAACAAACTCAGCCAATTGTATCATATTTTAAATGTTAGTGGCATTCGAAATTTGAATTATTTCGTAATGTCACTTTCATTTATAAAACGGCCTTGCCGAAATGATCAATAGTTTAATTATTAATTTTTTCGCTTAATTCGTCTCATTTGAAGGCATTTTGTGTTGCATAAGGATAAGCCCTATTTATGAGATATATGGATGAATAGTGATCGTTAGTCGACTGCAAAAGGACCTTTAAACTTACATTGCACCTGTCGAAAGTCGTGCACATCCGTAAGTATATCTCATTCAAACATAAGCATTTCCCAATACAACCTGGGATTTCCTTCGCTACTTTTTAAGTAGCTTTTACTAATTTTATTTTAAATAAAAACATGATCCTATAAACGGATTTCTTTACAAACCTTATCAAATATAACAATATTATACTGTTTTCTACAATGTTTCTTTACAATTTTTTTAATATTATACAATTTTATATAGGTTTACCCTATTTTGATAACATTATACAATCTTTTTTATAAACTTCTCTGCCCGAAATAAAGATTTAAGTTTCTTCTTTCATTTCATTGAGCATATGGAGTTTTTTTATTTATTTTTAATTCGATTTAATGGCTCGTTGATAACAAACTCAGCCAATTGTATCATATTTTAAATGTTAGTGGCATTCGAAATTTGAATTATTTCGTAATGTCACTTTCATTTATAAAACGGCCTTGCCGAAATGATCAATAGTTTAATTATTAATTTTTTCGCTTAATTCGTCTCATTTGAAGGCATTTTGTGTTGCATAAGGATAAGCCCTATTTATGAGATATATGGATGAATAGTGATCGTTAGTCGACTGCAAAAGGACCTTTAAACTTACATTGCACCTGTCGAAAGTCGTGCACATCCGTAAGTATATCTCATTCAAACATAAGCATTTCCCAATACAACCTGGGATTTCCTTCGCTACTTTTTAAGTAGCTTTTACTAATTTTATTTTAAATAAAAACATGATCCTATAAACGGATTTCTTTACAAACCTTATCAAATATAACAATATTATACTGTTTTCTACAATGTTTCTTTACAATTTTTTTAATATTATACAATTTTATATAGGTTTACCCTATTTTGATAACATTATACAATCTTTTTTATAAACTTCTCTGCCCGAAATAAAGATTTAAGTTTCTTCTTTCATTTCATTGAGCATATGGAGTTTTTTTATTTATTTTTAATTCGATTTAATGGCTCGTTGATAACAAACTCAGCCAATTGTATCATATTTTAAATGTTAGTGGCATTCGAAATTTGAATTATTTCGTAATGTCACTTTCATTTATAAAACGGCCTTGCCGAAATGATCAATAGTTTAATTATTAATTTTTTCGCTTAATTCGTCTCATTTGAAGGCATTATGTGTTGCATAAGGATAAGCCCTATTTATGAGATATATGGATGAATAGTGATCGTTAGTCGACTGCAAAAGGACCTTTAAACTTACATTGCACCTGTCGAAAGTCGTGCACATCCGTAAGTATATCTCATTCAAACATAAGCATTTCCCAATACAACCTGGGATTTCCTTCGCTACTTTTTAAGTAGCTTTTACTAATTTTATTTTAAATAAAAACATGATCCTATAAACGGATTTCTTTACAAACCTTATCAAATATAACAATATTATACTGTTTTCTACAATGTTTCTTTACAATTTTTTTAATATTATACAATTTTATATAGGTTTACCCTATTTTGATAACATTATACAATCTTTTTTATAAACTTCTCTGCCCGAAATAAAGATTTAAGTTTCTTCTTTCATTTCATTGAGCATATGGAGTTTTTTTATTTATTTTTAATTCGATTTAATGGCTCGTTGATAACAAACTCAGCCAATTGTATCATATTTTAAATGTTAGTGGCATTCGAAATTTGAATTATTTCGTAATGTCACTTTCATTTATAAAACGGCCTTGCCGAAATGATCAATAGTTTAATTATTAATTTTTTCGCTTAATTCGTCTCATTTGAAGGCATTTTGTGTTGCATAAGGATAAGCCCTATTTATGAGATATATGGATGAATAGTGATCGTTAGTCGACTGCAAAAGGACCTTTAAACTTACATTGCACCTGTCGAAAGTCGTGCACATCCGTAAGTATATCTCATTCAAACATAAGCATTTCCCAATACAACCTGGGATTTCCTTCGCTACTTTTTAAGTAGCTTTTACTAATTTTATTTTAAATAAAAACATGATCCTATAAACGGATTTCTTTACAAACCTTATCAAATATAACAATATTATACTGTTTTCTACAATGTTTCTTTACAATTTTTTTAATATTATACAATTTTATATAGGTTTACCCTATTTTGATAACATTATACAATCTTTTTTATAAACTTCTCTGCCCGAAATAAAGATTTAAGTTTCTTCTTTCATTTCATTGAGCATATGGAGTTTTTTTATTTATTTTTAATTCGATTTAATGGCTCGTTGATAACAAACTCAGCCAATTGTATCATATTTTAAATGTTAGTGGCATTCGAAATTTGAATTATTTCGTAATGTCACTTTCATTTATAAAACGGCCTTGCCGAAATGATCAATAGTTTAATTATTAATTTTTTCGCTTAATTCGTCTCATTTGAAGGCATTTTGTGTTGCATAAGGATAAGCCCTATTTATGAGATATATGGATGAATAGTGATCGTTAGTCGACTGCAAAAGGACCTTTAAACTTACATTGCACCTGTCGAAAGTCGTGCACATCCGTAAGTATATCTCATTCAAACATAAGCATTTCCCAATACAACCTGGGATTTCCTTCGCTACTTTTTAAGTAGCTTTTACTAATTTTATTTTAAATAAAAACATGATCCTATAAACGGATTTCTTTACAAACCTTATCAAATATAACAATATTATACTGTTTTCTACAATGTTTCTTTACAATTTTTTTAATATTATACAATTTTATATAGGTTTACCCTATTTTGATAACATTATACAATCTTTTTTATAAACTTCTCTGCCCGAAATAAAGATTTAAGTTTCTTCTTTCATTTCATTGAGCATATGGAGTTTTTTTATTTATTTTTAATTCGATTTAATGGCTCGTTGATAACAAACTCAGCCAATTGTATCATATTTTAAATGTTAGTGGCATTCGAAATTTGAATTATTTCGTAATGTCACTTTCATTTATAAAACGGCCTTGCCGAAATGATCAATAGTTTAATTATTAATTTTTTCGCTTAATTCGTCTCATTTGAAGGCATTTTGTGTTGCATAAGGATAAGCCCTATTTATGAGATATATGGATGAATAGTGATCGTTAGTCGACTGCAAAAGGACCTTTAAACTTACATTGCACCTGTCGAAAGTCGTGCACATCCGTAAGTATATCTCATTCAAACATAAGCATTTCCCAATACAACCTGGGATTTCCTTCGCTACTTTTTAAGTAGCTTTTACTAATTTTATTTTAAATAAAAACATGATCCTATAAACGGATTTCTTTACAAACCTTATCAAATATAACAATATTATACTGTTTTCTACAATGTTTCTTTACAATTTTTTTAATATTATACAATTTTATATAGGTTTACCCTATTTTGATAACATTATACAATCTTTTTTATAAACTTCTCTGCCCGAAATAAAGATTTAAGTTTCTTCTTTCATTTCATTGAGCATATGGAGTTTTTTTATTTATTTTTAATTCGATTTAATGGCTCGTTGATAACAAACTCAGCCAATTGTATCATATTTTAAATGTTAGTGGCATTCGAAATTTGAATTATTTCGTAATGTCACTTTCATTTATAAAACGGCCTTGCCGAAATGATCAATAGTTTAATTATTAATTTTTTCGCTTAATTCGTCTCATTTGAAGGCATTTTGTGTTGCATAAGGATAAGCCCTATTTATGAGATATATGGATGAATAGTGATCGTTAGTCGACTGCAAAAGGACCTTTAAACTTACATTGCACCTGTCGAAAGTCGTGCACATCCGTAAGTATATCTCATTCAAACATAAGCATTTCCCAATACAACCTGGGATTTCCTTCGCTACTTTTTAAGTAGCTTTTACTAATTTTATTTTAAATAAAAACATGATCCTATAAACGGATTTCTTTACAAACCTTATCAAATATAACAATATTATACTGTTTTCTACAATGTTTCTTTACAATTTTTTTAATATTATACAATTTTATATAGGTTTACCCTATTTTGATAACATTATACAATCTTTTTTATAAACTTCTCTGCCCGAAATAAAGATTTAAGTTTCTTCTTTCATTTCATTGAGCATATGGAGTTTTTTTATTTATTTTTAATTCGATTTAATGGCTCGTTGATAACAAACTCAGCCAATTGTATCATATTTTAAATGTTAGTGGCATTCGAAATTTGAATTATTTCGTAATGTCACTTTCATTTATAAAACGGCCTTGCCGAAATGATCAATAGTTTAATTATTAATTTTTTCGCTTAATTCGTCTCATTTGAAGGCATTTTGTGTTGCATAAGGATAAGCCCTATTTATGAGATATATGGATGAATAGTGATCGTTAGTCGACTGCAAAAGGACCTTTAAACTTACATTGCACCTGTCGAAAGTCGTGCACATCCGTAAGTATATCTCATTCAAACATAAGCATTTCCCAATACAACCTGGGATTTCCTTCGCTACTTTTTAAGTAGCTTTTACTAATTTTATTTTAAATAAAAACATGATCCTATAAACGGATTTCTTTACAAACCTTATCAAATATAACAATATTATACTGTTTTCTACAATGTTTCTTTACAATTTTTTTAATATTATACAATTTTATATAGGTTTACCCTATTTTGATAACATTATACAATCTTTTTTATAAACTTCTCTGCCCGAAATAAAGATTTAAGTTTCTTCTTTCATTTCATTGAGCATATGGAGTTTTTTTATTTATTTTTAATTCGATTTAATGGCTCGTTGATAACAAACTCAGCCAATTGTATCATATTTTAAATGTTAGTGGCATTCGAAATTTGAATTATTTCGTAATGTCACTTTCATTTATAAAACGGCCTTGCCGAAATGATCAATAGTTTAATTATTAATTTTTTCGCTTAATTCGTCTCATTTGAAGGCATTTTGTGTTGCATAAGGATAAGCCCTATTTATGAGATATATGGATGAATAGTGATCGTTAGTCGACTGCAAAAGGACCTTTAAACTTACATTGCACCTGTCGAAAGTCGTGCACATCCGTAAGTATATCTCATTCAAACATAAGCATTTCCCAATACAACCTGGGATTTCCTTCGCTACTTTTTAAGTAGCTTTTACTAATTTTATTTTAAATAAAAACATGATCCTATAAACGGATTTCTTTACAAACCTTATCAAATATAACAATATTATACTGTTTTCTACAATGTTTCTTTACAATTTTTTTAATATTATACAATTTTATATAGGTTTACCCTATTTTGATAACATTATACAATCTTTTTTATAAACTTCTCTGCCCGAAATAAAGATTTAAGTTTCTTCTTTCATTTCATTGAGCATATGGAGTTTTTTTATTTATTTTTAATTCGATTTAATGGCTCGTTGATAACAAACTCAGCCAATTGTATCATATTTTAAATGTTAGTGGCATTCGAAATTTGAATTATTTCGTAATGTCACTTTCATTTATAAAACGGCCTTGCCGAAATGATCAATAGTTTAATTATTAATTTTTTCGCTTAATTCGTCTCATTTGAAGGCATTTTGTGTTGCATAAGGATAAGCCCTATTTATGAGATATATGGATGAATAGTGATCGTTAGTCGACTGCAAAAGGACCTTTAAACTTACATTGCACCTGTCGAAAGTCGTGCACATCCGTAAGTATATCTCATTCAAACATAAGCATTTCCCAATACAACCTGGGATTTCCTTCGCTACTTTTTAAGTAGCTTTTACTAATTTTATTTTAAATAAAAACATGATCCTATAAACGGATTTCTTTACAAACCTTATCAAATATAACAATATTATACTGTTTTCTACAATGTTTCTTTACAATTTTTTTAATATTATACAATTTTATATAGGTTTACCCTATTTTGATAACATTATACAATCTTTTTTATAAACTTCTCTGCCCGAAATAAAGATTTAAGTTTCTTCTTTCATTTCATTGAGCATATGGAGTTTTTTTATTTATTTTTAATTCGATTTAATGGCTCGTTGATAACAAACTCAGCCAATTGTATCATATTTTAAATGTTAGTGGCATTCGAAATTTGAATTATTTCGTAATGTCACTTTCATTTATAAAACGGCCTTGCCGAAATGATCAATAGTTTAATTATTAATTTTTTCGCTTAATTCGTCTCATTTGAAGGCATTTTGTGTTGCATAAGGATAAGCCCTATTTATGAGATATATGGATGAATAGTGATCGTTAGTCGACTGCAAAAGGACCTTTAAACTTACATTGCACCTGTCGAAAGTCGTGCACATCCGTAAGTATATCTCATTCAAACATAAGCATTTCCCAATACAACCTGGGATTTCCTTCGCTACTTTTTAAGTAGCTTTTACTAATTTTATTTTAAATAAAAACATGATCCTATAAACGGATTTCTTTACAAACCTTATCAAATATAACAATATTATACTGTTTTCTACAATGTTTCTTTACAATTTTTTTAATATTATACAATTTTATATAGGTTTACCCTATTTTGATAACATTATACAATCTTTTTTATAAACTTCTCTGCCCGAAATAAAGATTTAAGTTTCTTCTTTCATTTCATTGAGCATATGGAGTTTTTTTATTTATTTTTAATTCGATTTAATGGCTCGTTGATAACAAACTCAGCCAATTGTATCATATTTTAAATGTTAGTGGCATTCGAAATTTGAATTATTTCGTAATGTCACTTTCATTTATAAAACGGCCTTGCCGAAATGATCAATAGTTTAATTATTAATTTTTTCGCTTAATTCGTCTCATTTGAAGGCATTTTGTGTTGCATAAGGATAAGCCCTATTTATGAGATATATGGATGAATAGTGATCGTTAGTCGACTGCAAAAGGACCTTTAAACTTACATTGCACCTGTCGAAAGTCGTGCACATCCGTAAGTATATCTCATTCAAACATAAGCATTTCCCAATACAACCTGGGATTTCCTTCGCTACTTTTTAAGTAGCTTTTACTAATTTTATTTTAAATAAAAACATGATCCTATAAACGGATTTCTTTACAAACCTTATCAAATATAACAATATTATACTGTTTTCTACAATGTTTCTTTACAATTTTTTTAATATTATACAATTTTATATAGGTTTACCCTATTTTGATAACATTATACAATCTTTTTTATAAACTTCTCTGCCCGAAATAAAGATTTAAGTTTCTTCTTTCATTTCATTGAGCATATGGAGTTTTTTTATTTATTTTTAATTCGATTTAATGGCTCGTTGATAACAAACTCAGCCAATTGTATCATATTTTAAATGTTAGTGGCATTCGAAATTTGAATTATTTCGTAATGTCACTTTCATTTATAAAACGGCCTTGCCGAAATGATCAATAGTTTAATTATTAATTTTTTCGCTTAATTCGTCTCATTTGAAGGCATTTTGTGTTGCATAAGGATAAGCCCTATTTATGAGATATATGGATGAATAGTGATCGTTAGTCGACTGCAAAAGGACCTTTAAACTTACATTGCACCTGTCGAAAGTCGTGCACATCCGTAAGTATATCTCATTCAAACATAAGCATTTCCCAATACAACCTGGGATTTCCTTCGCTACTTTTTAAGTAGCTTTTACTAATTTTATTTTAAATAAAAACATGATCCTATAAACGGATTTCTTTACAAACCTTATCAAATATAACAATATTATACTGTTTTCTACAATGTTTCTTTACAATTTTTTTAATATTATACAATTTTATATAGGTTTACCCTATTTTGATAACATTATACAATCTTTTTTATAAACTTCTCTGCCCGAAATAAAGATTTAAGTTTCTTCTTTCATTTCATTGAGCATATGGAGTTTTTTTATTTATTTTTAATTCGATTTAATGGCTCGTTGATAACAAACTCAGCCAATTGTATCATATTTAAATGTTAGTGGCATTCGAAATTTGAATTATTTTGTAATGTCACTTTCATTTATAAAACGGCCTTGCCGAAATGATCAATAGTTTAATTATTAATTTTTTCGCTTAATTCGTCTCATTTGAAGGCATTTTGTGTTGCATAAGGATAAGCCCTATTTATGAGATATATGGATGAATAGTGATCGTTAGTCGACTGCAAAAGGACCTTTAAACTTACATTGCACCTGTCGAAAGTCGTGCACATCCGTAAGTATATCTCATTCAAACATAAGCATTTCCCAATACAACCTGGGATTTCCTTCGCTACTTTTTAAGTAGCTTTTACTAATTTTATTTTAAATAAAAACATGATCCTATAAACGGATTTCTTTACAAACCTTATCAAATATAACAATATTATACTGTTTTCTACAATGTTTCTTTACAATTTTTTTAATATTATACAATTTTATATAGGTTTACCCTATTTTGATAACATTATACAATCTTTTTTATAAACTTCTCTGCCCGAAATAAAGATTTAAGTTTCTTCTTTCATTTCATTGAGCATATGGAGTTTTTTTATTTATTTTTAATTCGATTTAATGGCTCGTTGATAACAAACTCAGCCAATTGTATCATATTTTAAATGTTAGTGGCATTCGAAATTTGAATTATTTCGTAATGTCACTTTCATTTATAAAACGGCCTTGCCGAAATGATCAATAGTTTAATTATTAATTTTTTCGCTTAATTCGTCTCATTTGAAGGCATTTTGTGTTGCATAAGGATAAGCCCTATTTATGAGATATATGGATGAATAGTGATCGTTAGTCGACTGCAAAAGGACCTTTAAACTTACATTGCACCTGTCGAAAGTCGTGCACATCCGTAAGTATATCTCATTCAAACATAAGCATTTCCCAATACAACCTGGGATTTCCTTCGCTACTTTTTAAGTAGCTTTTACTAATTTTATTTTAAATAAAAACATGATCCTATAAACGGATTTCTTTACAAACCTTATCAAATATAACAATATTATACTGTTTTCTACAATGTTTCTTTACAATTTTTTTAATATTATACAATTTTATATAGGTTTACCCTATTTTGATAACATTATACAATCTTTTTTATAAACTTCTCTGCCCGAAATAAAGATTTAAGTTTCTTCTTTCATTTCATTGAGCATATGGAGTTTTTTTATTTATTTTTAATTCGATTTAATGGCTCGTTGATAACAAACTCAGCCAATTGTATCATATTTTAAATGTTAGTGGCATTCGAAATTTGAATTATTTCGTAATGTCACTTTCATTTATAAAACGGCCTTGCCGAAATGATCAATAGTTTAATTATTAATTTTTTCGCTTAATTCGTCTCATTTGAAGGCATTTTGTGTTGCATAAGGATAAGCCCTATTTATGAGATATATGGATGAATAGTGATCGTTAGTCGACTGCAAAAGGACCTTTAAACTTACATTGCACCTGTCGAAAGTCGTGCACATCCGTAAGTATATCTCATTCAAACATAAGCATTTCCCAATACAACCTGGGATTTCCTTCGCTACTTTTTAAGTAGCTTTTACTAATTTTATTTTAAATAAAAACATGATCCTATAAACGGATTTCTTTACAAACCTTATCAAATATAACAATATTATACTGTTTTCTACAATGTTTCTTTACAATTTTTTTAATATTATACAATTTTATATAGGTTTACCCTATTTTGATAACATTATACAATCTTTTTTATAAACTTCTCTGCCCGAAATAAAGATTTAAGTTTCTTCTTTCATTTCATTGAGCATATGGAGTTTTTTTATTTATTTTTAATTCGATTTAATGGCTCGTTGATAACAAACTCAGCCAATTGTATCATATTTTAAATGTTAGTGGCATTCGAAATTTGAATTATTTCGTAATGTCACTTTCATTTATAAAACGGCCTTGCCGAAATGATCAATAGTTTAATTATTAATTTTTTCGCTTAATTCGTCTCATTTGAAGGCATTTTGTGTTGCATAAGGATAAGCCCTATTTATGAGATATATGGATGAATAGTGATCGTTAGTCGACTGCAAAAGGACCTTTAAACTTACATTGCACCTGTCGAAAGTCGTGCACATCCGTAAGTATATCTCATTCAAACATAAGCATTTCCCAATACAACCTGGGATTTCCTTCGCTACTTTTTAAGTAGCTTTTACTAATTTTATTTTAAATAAAAACATGATCCTATAAACGGATTTCTTTACAAACCTTATCAAATATATATATATATATATATATATATATATATATATATATATATATATATATATATATATATATATATATATATATATATATATATATATATATATATATATATATATATATATATATATATATATATATATATATATATATATATATATCTCGTACATATAATTATACCTATACATATACTTGCTACATATACTTATACTATACCCTGGGTTCCTTCTTTTTCATACCTATAAAACCTTCGCATCTGTGGGTTTGACGACATCCAGCCATCTTAGGATATTACAACTATCATTGCCATTTATTCACACTGAGAAGGGTCGCAAAGGGCGTGCTCTGTACGAGAGAGGAATCGCTGCATGCGCTCTGTGCCCTCGTCAGTAGGTTCTTGCTGGTACCCGACCTTGTCAGTAACAAAGTAGGGGAGTGTTTTACGGCCTTTCGATTGTTCATAATATCTCACTGGGTGTACCGTTTAAATGAGTTGAGAGAATTGGGTACTCCCCCGCCTAAGGAGAGTAGCATTACCATCCAGTGACCCAGTATGCTACTGCTTCTCCAGCATCTGTAATGCCAGGGCAAGCCGAATTCGTTCCTGTGATGTGTTTTCCCCATGCGAATATTCCCATAATTATGGTCGGGGTCGCTGGATCTACCTACGACTAGCAATGACAGATATATTGTAGCTACCGATAATCGTATGTTGTATACATTAAACAACAAAATAATGTATTTTATGCGTTATGTATCCGCCTTTCTATTGTTAAAATAAACAGTTTAATTTGAATTTGTATATTGTCAAAATATTGGTATTATAAGTAGTCGATTGACGGGGAGGGGGGGTGGGGAGGGGTAGAAGCTGTTTGACTGTTTTGAAAATTCCTAAGCTCGGGTAGACAAAATGATCTCGTTAAAACCGTTGGCCTTTGTCCCCATTCATATCGCTAGAACCTTAAATATAGTACCGGATCGACCTATAGCAGGAGTACAATTCAGACCGCCGTGCCACATGCATTATACATTATGCGCGGGAGAATGTTGTCAACACAGAACACCCGTTGTCAAGCAGGAGACGTTTGTTTTACGTATCGATGGGGTATTTTATGTATCGTATTATCAGGTTGGGGGTTACCTGCCTCTTTTAAAAGACTGACTTGGGCGATAGCACGTGCCGTTATATAAAAGCTTTTTTAGACAGCGTTGGTGCGATAATAGAAGTATTTAATAATATTATTAATCCTAATGATCAGAAGGCAAAACATGTAAATTAGGTACATAAGATCATTTTAAGGACGATGAAGCTGGAAAGGTCAATATTAGAAACGCTGTGGGATACTACAGCGTATTCAAACTATCAGTACGTAATTTTATTTATTTTATTAATTTCAAGAAATACGCATTTTTTAAACTACAGTACATTACATATTATCATTAGAGGCTCCGTTGTAAATAGAAGCAAAAAAGAGAGTACCGCAGCCCAGTCCTTCTTTAGATCAACAATGCCTAACTAGGCCTAGGCCCGTACTAAGGCAAGTGTACCAAGAAAATAGCGGCTTGTGCATACTTCAAACTACATATGTTAAAAGAGAATAATAAATTAAAAAATAGTATCTAATAATATTAGGAATTAATGTTAGAGCAATAAAAATGTATGTAGAAATTAATCGTTACTCTAAAAACTAGGTCATTGATATGGCAATGCGTCTGTCAGTCTGTCAGTCTGAAAATAATATTTGTAAAATACCTATCATAAAACACAATAAAATTAATTTCAATAACACGAAAAAGGTAAATAATAAATAGGAATTTCAATGAATAGTGAAACATATAGTGAATAGTGACATATCAAATTGAAATAATTATGGAAGGAAAAGGAATTATAATAAATAGTCAAAAAATCAAATTGAAATAGAGAGGATTATCAAATTGAAATAGTCAATTATACATAAAATGTGCATGTTACTAATTATAATATAATTTTGAATGTAATTAAATTAAAAATGAATAAAAATAATTAAGACCCACCAACAGCGATAAAAAAAACAATAATATAAAAAAAAACAATAATAATAAATTAAATAAATCTACATAATAAGGTCAAAAATTTGGTGTCTGACATGCCGACCTTCCTTCATGAGCCACCTGTGACATCATTTTTTGAATTGGCCTTTATTGTGTACGTTCCTTATAGATTCATCCAATTTGTTATATGCCCTGGGGCCTATACTCTTTTCAATCTTTTGACCAAAATGTATCAAACCAATCATAGAAGTGCATACACACACACATGCACTTTTTGAATCGTATATGGAAATTGTCAAGATTACGACCTACAGAGTTCTAGAGGATAAAAGCAAAATACTTGTTAGTTTCATTGATTCTAAAAGGTCCTATCTATGTGTCGATTACACTAGTCACAAGTGCTTGCTCAGAAATTTAAAATTACCTAAAACTTTTCTCGATATGAGTCATAGCGTACCCACTTTCTGCCTTGTCAAGGTTCGAGCATCTGCCACTGCTCCAGTAGTGGATACGTTCGCGCTCCCAGAGCGGACGACGTTGCACGCTCCGCGGCGAGCGCTCCACGCGGTGGTAGGAAATGCTGCGAACATAAAGTGCAGGCCAGTGTGTTCGTGGACGGCACGTGGACGCGAGCAAAGTGAGACGGTGGTGGATACGTCTCGCGCATCAGGATATAAAGCTCCTCATGAGGGTTCTTAATGGTGAAATATCAAAATGGTTTATTGATTCCCAATAAACCCCTCAAATGAATGGTGATTAGCTCGGGTTTGCCTATGGCAAAATGTATATAAATTTATATTTACATTTACATTTACATTTACATAGAGCGGGGTTTACTATAGAGCTATAGCATTACTATAGAGTGGATTACTATAGAGCGGCGCACATTTACATTTATATTTACATTTATATAAATTTATATACATTTTGTATACATTTTGCCATAGGCAACCATTATTGGACGCCTCACATGCGAGGGGTGTATTTAATGATAACATAATATAATAATGGCTAACGCCACTTTTCAAGTGCCATAATAGTGTCACTTCTCAAGAATAATTTGTTCACTGCCATGAAGGTTACCTAGGCTAGTCGGGAATTTCTTCTTATGGATGTAAAAATATTGACGCTTGTTTTCTTAATATGACATCGGATCGTCGTTTTATATTCGGTTCGGTTCCAGTTACAACCAAAATGCAATCCTATGAGTATGATATTGGCGTTCTTATGGAAGATGCGGCTCTAAATTATATGGATATGATACCAAAGACCCAAGGTGCGATGTAAACAAACATTTATTTCGCAATATGCTCTATGTAGCAAGCAAATTATGGACGAAACTCGTCAAATTAAAATTCAAAATTCTTTATTAATCTTTAATGTTACAAATATGTTATTCAAAGCCATCCTAACTAGACCCCACCTGTACTAAGGTAAGCTTAATATAAAAGAAGGTAGAGTGGTTTTTGTGACTTGCTTTATTATCTTTGTATATTATTATGTTAAATTTAAGAAGATAGCTATGTTTCCAAAATAATAGTGCGTATGGCTGACATGTTTAATCATGTGAGGATTATAATAATCGCTATAGAGATATAAAGATATAAAATTAATTATTCTTTCGTAAATCTCATTGTCAGGCCTCTTGCACGTTGCCATACAACACTGATACAAATTTCGCCCTAAATAAACACGGCTCGCCGAGATGAACTACGATGCATACGGCGGCAGCGCCGTGCCGTTTATTTAAAGTGTCCGTGGACAAGCTTCTATAGTGATTCATACCCTACTGACGACCGCGCATAGACACGGCGAATTATCCGTGGATTTTCACGGCGAAAAAAACGTGTGTGGACATGAGGGCTAAGGGTTGAGGAAACACTAAACAAATTGGAAATCTTTCAAAATTTACTAGTTTTTTGCAAAATTCTTTGAAATTTACTAATTAGTTTTGACATATCGATGGCTTACAGGCAATACCACTTAACCCACAAAAAAGCTGAAATCGACTTAAGTGTACAGAAAATTTTCAAATTAAAAACTTTATGTGCTTGTAAAACCTCGGAACCCACGGTCTATTGCATTTAATAATTTCAAATAGTGGCAATACCTCTTATTTCACTACTGCGAAAATTTAGGACACAAAAAATCACGTCCCACAGTGAATGGCTTGGAGTGGCAACACATTCGGGGAAATTTGCGGGCAATTACTCGCAAGCCACACAGCTGTCAAAAATTTTTTGAGGTTAACTTTTGTTCGCGCGTTAATTGTGACTCTAAACTGCGATTTCATTCGGAATACTGTGAAAAATAATGTAAGTACATGTTTGAAATGAGTATTTTATGTTTTTTAATAAATTATGATAATTTCTGTTGCCGTCGAGTTCGTTTTCGCTCAGCAAATAAAACTGAAAAAATGTAGGTAAAACCTTTTCTCTTGTTCACAGCTAGCAGAAATACAGATGGTGCAATGGCTTCGGACTCTTCGGGTGATGAAGAGAAGGAGCAGACATTTAAGAAGAAGTTTAAAAAAATATTAATTCTAAGAAACCAACTTAAGCAAGAGTTGTCTGCATTAAAACTAAGACAAGAAAAAGAAATATCCTTGCAGCCGAAACAGCTGCAGTCCGATCAAGAACTGCTGCAGCAGCCAGACGCTGGCTTGACTGAAGATGAACTCGCTTTAAAAAATACCATAGAGCGTATAATTGCAGCCCCTAATACAATTACACCGGGTCGCTCAGCCTACGGTGAACATGACGGTGGTTAGTAGCTTATATTTTATATTTAGTTACGTATTTAATTAACTCCACCTTATTATGAATATTTTGAGGGTTTGAGGCACTGCTGGATACCAATGCTTCTCCAATCCTTCTACCCTTCAGCGGTATGGTGCTTTTGCCTAACCGCAATACAAATAAATGTCGTCGTCTCACCTAGCGGATTCGCATAATTCTTGTCTACCTAAAACTATTGAGCTTTAGATTTGTTTGTGTAAGCCTTACTGATTTGTGTGTACAAAATACAGAAATAAAAAAGATGACGTTGAATGAGCCCTGCTGTTCACACCAGAAAGATGAGCTACGTCCACCCCAGATACGCCCAGCCAACCCAGAAGCCACTGATGGTTACGGTGAACATGAAGAAGGTGAGCACAATTTATGTACTTGTAAATATTATGCCAAATATTACCCATAACTATCTCCATTTAAAAAATCTTTCCTGTTTGCCAGGACATTCTCTAATTATGTACATTTTACTTGGATATATTTTAATTATAATTTTTTTACTCCATTTCTATGTTCCACATAATTTGTTGTGTGTGTTTGTATTCCACAGAAATTGAACGCATGTTCAATGCATCTCAATCATCAAATTCAAGTGAAACCCATCCGTTCGCTGATAGTGGTTCAGAATACATCCCGACAAGCGATTCGGAAAGCACCCCAAGCATAATAGAAAACGAGGACCCCGACATCCGGGAATATGGCGATCCTGATGAAGGTATTTCATTATTATCTAATCGAAATTCAATTGTATAAAAACATTTTATTGATTTTTATGGATCTGTCATGAGTGGCTACATCACCTACTATACATGCCCGTGATGCCAGCCTAACACATCTTAGTGATATCTGGATGCCATATTAGTACTTCCACCATTTACTACAGCTAGTAAAAAATGTATAATAACTTTTTTCAGGAAGAAAACGAACACGGGTAGCTGACCCTACAAATTGGAAGCGGCAAAAAGCAAAAATCCTTCGAATGCAGGGAAAGAAATACATTGGATTCACCCGTACTGATAATAAAATTCATCAAAATAAACCAAGAGCAGCTCGAAAAATTGGCCCTAAATGTGATTTGAAACTATGTTCTAAAACCTCTAAAAGACAATGTCAATCTATATCGGAAAATGAAAGGAATGACATTTTCAAAAAGTTTTGGGGCGACATGGATTGGAAACAAAGAAAAATCTTCATCGTAAACCACGTCACGCAAACAGCTCCTTTGCGAAGATATAAAAAAGATGGTGATTCTAAGAGAGATTCGACAAAGTTTTATCATCTAACGGTTGGTGATAAAAGAGTGCAAGTATGTAAGAAGACATTTTTGTCGACCCTAGGCTTAGGAGAATTCACAGTAAGAGGTTGGTTAAAAAAAAGTGAACATGGAATGCATAACAAACCACAAGCGGCGATCAAGAATACTGAAAAACGGGACTTGATGATTCAATTCTTTGATACTTTGCCGAAGCTGCCATCGCACTACGCTCGAAAAGACACAAGAAAATTATATCTACAAGCGGATATAAAATCACACCGACATTTGTATGGCATTTACTTCCGCGTCGACCAAAACAAAGAAGCAATGAAGATTCTCTGCCACGACCGGAATGGCCTCGCCTACACAAGAGCAAACTGAAAATAACGGCTAGAAAATGGAAAGACTTACAAGACCTCAAGTTTGCTCTTCCTTCAGATACTCACCATTTCTACGATTCACTTCCACATTATAACTGAGAAAGCGATTTTTAAAATTTTAAGCTTTATTCATAAGTATAATACTTTGTTTAAAAAAATACCATTTTTAACTGTTTTATTGATAAAAATAAAAGATACCAGAAATTAATATTGCAAAATCAATACCTCTTATTCCACAATATTTCTCATTTGAACATTATAAGTGAAAGACAGTATCTCCTATTCCACAATAACTCCTAAAATAGAATATTTAAAATCATATTTTTTAATTAAAACTACTAAAAGCAATGAAACAGAAACAACAACCACAAAACATTTACATTTATTTAATTTTGTGTGAAATAAAACAGTTTTTACTCTCTCCTGTAAAATTTGGTCTCCGTGGGTTACGAGGTATTGCCTGTAAGCCATCGATATTTTAAACTTCTTTTGACGATTAATCAAATAATTGATTTATAAATGTATAATGCGATAGTAATATGGTATTTTTAAATTCGAAATCTGAAATGTTGGCTCCTTTTATCGATATTTTTCCCAATATTTCTCATAAGCTATATAAAATTGGTAAATAAATGTTTAGTCACGTCAAACTTTACAGATGTGTCTTTTATTTGGATCGTGCGATGCGATGTTTAGGGTGGGCCCCCTAAGGTTAATAGATGGTCAGCGCTTAGGCTATCGAAATCGTTTTGTCATATTATGAAAAACAAAAAACGAAAAAAACTTGGTAATGTGGTAATTCAGTGATATACTAGATTCCATAGTTTTATTGTTAAAGAACAATGAAACAACAAGCCATGCACAGTTATTCGTTATTATGATTAATCCTACTAATATTATAAACGCGAAAGTTTGTAAGAATGTATGGATGTTTGTTACTCTTTCACGCAAAAACTACTGAATGGATTTTGATGAAACTTTACAATAATATAGCTTACACATCAGAATAACACATAGGCTATAATTTATAAAGATATAGTGTGAATTATCTAAAATACAACGATAACTGCCAAGTAAGTAGGAAAATATCTAAGAAATTGATATTCGAAATTTAAATTCTAAGCGTCAACATATACCTATTTTGAAAATTTTCTCAACAATAAAAAATAATTAAACAATAAATTTAGAATATATAGTGCAATTCGGTGGTTAAGTAACTCGACCATGTTGCCACAAGCCTAGGAAATGGAAATATTTTCCTGAAAGTGTGGAGCTCGCCAAGACGTGTGGCCGACGTGGCGGGTATCGGGCTAAATACCTCCAATCATGATGATGAACAGTACAACCTTACCACGGCCCCCAGTCCCCAGCAGCCCCACTAGCCCGAGCCACGGCAGCGGTTACCGTAACGGCGGGGCAGGGGGTGCTAAGAATCTCTGGGTACGATCAGGCTGCCAAACCAAACTAACCGATCCGGATGGAGAGTGATTGGAGAGGCGTATGCCGAACGGTGGGCGAATGCGCGCTGATGAAGAAGAAGAAGTAGGAAAAAATCTGCCATCTGCAAGCTATTCTGGCGTGCGCCGGAAAAACCGTTGGAGTTACACGTATATAATATACAATGGAAATGTTTATCTTAAATAGTCCTACAAAAAAGCCAGCGACAGCATATATCTATATTTTATGTGTAAGCCATTATCGCCAAAATAGTGAACCATAAATACAATAAAAAAATAAAAATTATTTCTAACGCACATTTGGTAGTAATAAATTGATTATTATATCAATATAAATACTTTTATCACATCTGGTATCTAAAGTAGATAAATTTTGTCTTTTAAAGTACATCATTTGGACAAATTTGGACAAATATTTGAATAGTTATGACGATAACCAACCGAGTCCGCGATATTATGGGGATTTTTTAATATATATTTTTTTATAAAATCGAAGACTATCGCGGTTGTTTGACATTATAAATAGGATAGAAAACGAATTTACCGCGTGAAATTTGTAGGACCCGACGTTTCGGTGACGTTGCAGCCGCCGTTCTACCCTAGACAACGGCGGCTGCAACGTCACCGAAACGTCGGGTCCTACAAATTTCACGCGGTAAATTCGTTTTCTATCCTATTTATAATATATTTTTGTTATATTAAAAAAAAAATTTAAATCGTTAGGTCATGTTTATTGGTCATATTATCAACAATTATGAATTCTTATCAAAATAAGTAAATTTATTGTCTCAAGTGTTTAAAACAAAAGACTTTTAACTTTTACTGAATAAATAGTTAAAGAGATAATACGACATAGGTATGGAACCGCGACCGTGTCGTAATCTATACTTCTATACTAATATTAAAAAGAAGTAAAGTTTGTGACGTTGTAGGAAGTAATCTCTGGATCTACTGAACCGATTTCGAAAATTCTTTTACGAATAGAAAGCCACGTTATTTGTGAGTGTCATATGGCTATATATTAATCCGAAAAATGAAAAGACTTTTTCGTGGTCGTTGGATTTACAAAGTAATTCGGAGAAAAACAGTCGAATGAAAACGTTTCTTACGAACGCTACTATAACGATGAAAGATATATGATTGTGTTCTAGAGAAAAGTTTTAGAGCTTAGTAATGCCTACAAAAAAGTAAGGGAAATCATATGTCTAAATTTTGTATTTAAGTCACAAAAAGTAGTTTTTTATATTTAAAAAATAATTTAAATCGTTAGGTCATGTTTATTGGTCATATTATCAACAATTATGAATTCATATCA
This sequence comes from Micropterix aruncella, assembly GCA_944548615.1. NCBI lineage: Eukaryota > Metazoa > Arthropoda > Insecta > Lepidoptera > Micropterigidae > Micropterix > Micropterix aruncella. The sequence continues at coordinate 19,345,567 of OX155960.1, read as the reverse complement.
AAATAAGTAAGTTTATCGTCTCAAGTGACAAAAGACTTTTCCCTTTTACTGCATATAATTTCCCTTTTACTGCATAAATGGTTAAAGAGATAAGACACTCACAAATAAGACACTCACAAGAAGACACTTAAAATAACGGTAATATATTCAAATTGGCATGCAAATACATACATACATATGCAGTAAAAATATAACCCTTCTTTTGGCAGTCAGGAAATAAATCATAGCACTCAGTACTAACCGAACCACACTCATAATTTCATCACAAGTAAAAATTTTTACCGCCCAACGAAGTGGGCACGGGTCAGCTAGTTATTATATATTTTAGTAGGTACCCATTCGAATGATTTACTATTTTAATTGATAGAACTTTATTTTGTTTCGTAATAAGATTTTACGATGAATAAATTTTAGTAGGTTCCAAAGTTTCTTAGATACAATGTTTTTTTCAATCTGATAGCTAAATTCTTCACAACCTATGCATGTTAAGGTGGGTATCCATTATGTTCGCCCATCAACTCTGCTCCGCGCATTTGCAACTGCTCAAATGGATACGGCGCGCGCATCAACTCAAGAACAACCAGTGCTCCGCAGTTTTCATTCGAACGTTGAGCGAACATGTCGTCAACAGAATTTATTTTTAAATTTCTCATCCTTTGGATCCCACAGCACTGTATAATTTCTGTACTCCTCGATTAGAGCTAGACATTTCTCCTCCGCCCAGTCCATAGCGATGGATTCGCATTTACTGGACAGCGAACGTGATGCGCGAGACGTACTCACCAACGTCTTACCTCGATCGCGTCCACGAACGCACTGCGTATCACTTTGTGTTCGCGCATTTACCGCCACCGCTTGCACGCGTGCAACGTTGCACGCTCCAGGAGCGCCAACGTCCACACAACTGAAGCAGTTGCAGGTTCGCGAACCTAATGGATACCCACCATTAAGTAAAGATTAGAGTAGTAATGAAACTTATTACCTAACACAAATATTTTGACAGGTCCATGAGCGGTTATTACAATTGGATTCGACGTAAATGTAAAATGTAAATGTAAAATTAAATCGAAGACCATCGCGGATGTTTAACAAAAACTAATTAAGAACGATCACGGTCATTCTTTTCATTCTGTCAATGGCGTGACAGATCGAATAAAAAGATGTTAATTAATTTATGTTATTCCACCCAACGAGTTCATTTTTTATGGAAATATATAAATCTTGATCTTACAGCGCAAGCGAAGCATATAACAGCGTAAGCGAAAACTACAAAGATATATATTCCACAAATAAGACGAGATCGCTTATCAGCGTAAAATTATCTCAGCAACAACCTATGTGTATGTATATTGTCTTAAACCTAAGTAAATACACTGAGGTCACGTATTCGAAAATTCGTGACTTATCGCTTAACGTGATAGATAACTTATCACAATTACAAATTAAAACATCTCCGAAAATAGCGTTTGGCGAGGCCGTGGTATATAAACTCAACGACTAAGGTCTGAGAAATGAACGTATGACCGGAGCACGAGGCGAGATATAATGAGATTCAAAATTTGCTATTTTAAAGGGGTTTTCACGGCTTTAATTGTTTATTCTCTTGGATAGAAAACGGTTGAAAAGGAGATTTCACAGGGATTTAGTATTATAGGCAATGACAACCTTCAAAGCGTGGGAAACAGTCAAAATATTACGGCTAGAAATGCTTAGATTTGGAACCATGATTATGAACAACTCAAAACCTGAGTAAGACCAATATAAAAAACACTAGAAAAACAAAATTTGGATATTTGTTACAGCCTAAATATCGAATGTCAATAAATTAACAAAAATAAATCGTGTTTAGGGTCAAATGAACGGTCTGATTATGCACTTTCCGAAAATATAATGTATATATAAAATATATATATATATATATATATATATATATATATATATATATATATATATATATATATATATATATATATATATATATATATATATATATATATATATATATATATATATATATATATATATATATATATATATATATATATATATATATATATATATATATATATATATATATATATATATATATATATATATATATATATATATATATATATATATATATTGAAATATTTGATAATTTTGTGTATATATTCTTTTTAGAATTGATTAATAAGATGATTATAAAGTAAATAATTATAAAAGCCACTTACATCGTGACGAAGGATTCCCTTGATCGGATTCGGGAATGCTTTAGGTGTTAATGAGAATGATAAATGCCTCTCACTTGCGGAAAGAGGAGTAGGTTTAAGTTGGGCCCATTTTACAACTAGTAACGCTCACCCTTCATCCAATTATCTCAAAAATTAAGCTACAATCCTTCTTTATACGTAAACTCACTCAATTTCCTATTATTTCAAGGGAAATAACAAGACAAGACGAGCTACTTGACAGATGGAAGAATTTAAAATTTCGAATTTCGTTTTTTTATTTTCTAAAGGTGCGATATAAAGAAGCTGCGATCAATATTCAGCTGAAAACTTAAAACTAAAAGCGTGACATGCCTCCATATCAATGAAAGGAAGCAGTCAGCTCTTTCCTATTAGTTGGAAAGATTACCTTTAACCTAAATGGATTATTTACAATGAACGAAACATAAAATATGTAAAAATTCAATATTTTGAAATATTTGATAGTTTTGTGTATATATTCTTTTTAGAATTGATTAATAAGATGATTATAAAGTAAATAATTATAAAAGCCACTTACATCGTGACGAAGGATTCCCTTGATCGGATTCGGGAATGCTTTAGGTGTTAACGAGAATGATGAATGCCTCTCACTTGCGGAAAGAGGAGTAGGTTTAAGTTGGGCCCATTTTACAACTAGTAACGCTCACCCTTCATCCAATTATCTCAAAAATTAAGCTACAATCCTTCTTTATACGTAAACTCACTCAATTTCCTATTATTTCAAGGATATCTTTCCAACTAATAGGAAAGAGCTGACTGCTTCCTTTCATTGATCTTATTAATCAATTCTAAAAAGAATATATATATATATATATATATATATATATATATATATATATATATATATATATATATATATATATATATATATATATATATATATATATATATATATATATATATATATATATATATATATATATATATATATATATATATATATATATATATATATATATATATATATATATATATATATATATATATATATATATATATATATATATATATATATATATATATATATGAATAAATACATAAAAACCAAATATTTCATAAAAATCTTACAAAAATTACAAATTTTAAATACATTACTTCAGTTTAATGGCAGTCGTATTTTTATTCCTTTTGTTTTACTTGTTAATGTTATTATTTCGTTTAATATTATTTTTTTTATGTCTTTATCTATGTTTTTCTAAAGTGCATTAATATTGTGTTCTATCCCATTGTCTAAAGTCATAAAAATATTTTTTTTTAGTATTTCATGGATAAAATAAAACAGCACACAATTTCTTAAACACCAGGTAAAAAATTATGTAGATTTCAACATAAATTCGCTTACGTAATCTGAAAAAAATATCTGCCCCTTTTTCCCCTTAATTCTTCTTCAAACAGCCTTCCTTAGCAAGGAAGCATTTCCCATCCCGTCCATTATTTTCTATTTAATGGAAAGAAACATATATCACAGTACCCTTTTTCTTTATCTCTCTCTCTTTGGGATTTTCATTTTTAAAATAATCAATTTTATTTCTGAAGATACGGTCTAATTCTAAGATTTTTATTTTTATCCTAATTAATAAGCAAAATAAATTTTAAATCTTTACCCTCTGCTTTTTATGAAAGCTTATTATTATCTTGTTTAATACTTATCTTGTTTGTACTTTCCCTTAGTATACCTATATATTATCATTATCATTAAGATAAATGTACATTGTATTTCAATTAAAAACCCAATTAATGGCACTAACTCTTTAAAAACTAGCCATGGGAACGAAACTCACGACGGCATGTTTTCAACCCTCAAAAATTTCTTTGTAGTGGGGGTTAGTGCACGCATGCTAATGTATAATGGTGGTTTATTTAATGACGGCGACCTTTTTCGCAAATAATTAAATAATTGTCGCAACGGAAAAACCACCGATCGGTGGTATTAGCATTCCGGGGGTTAAGGGATTTTGACAACATCGATTTTTCTGTTCCCTTGACTTTGTCGGCTACCTTTATTCTTTATTCTTTTTCTTATCAACTGTTATTATAACTTTTATTTATGGTCTACGTTTAGTATTTATTTATTATATAACTTTTATTTTACATCATTGTGACTATTGGCAATTGCCTATTGTTATCATTACTAATTATTCAACATTCGTATTTTTTACATTATTTTGTTAATAATGTAAAAAATACGAACTCTCAGTTCGTATGATAATTCGTATGATTCGTATGATTCGTATGATTCGTATGATAACTGTTAATATGATAATTTGTGAAATTTTGGTTTATATATATAAACGAATAGTCGTTTTGGTTAATTTTGACTTTTGTGCAGTGAACAGTAAATTTAATTTTTAATTTAATTTGAATAGTAGGTACAGAAATTATTACCATATCATTTATATATTTTTTTAAATGGAATAACTATCAGTCATTTTTAAATTGTACGTCATTTTGTGAAAATTATATTAATTTGTGCGCGACATTCATACCACCTACCTAGTGTGTTTAAGAAACCTATTGCGATTAAGAAAGGGCTGAAAATCAGTGCCAATCGGTTAGCCATCCAGATTGATGTCTTAGATATTTTCTTTCATTGTTTTTTTTCTTTAGCATATCTTTATTGTTGCAGTAAAAACTATTGTTATTATTATATTGTATTTGTACGTTTAGGTGAAGGTGAAAATGTCGTCGATGTCGGCGCAGGGCGTGGTGGAGCGCGCGTCGGCCGAGCTGTCGCGGCGCATCGGCGGCCTGGGGCTGCGCGGGCGGCGGCGCTCGCCGGGCGTGGTCGAGCGCGTGGCGTCCGCGCTGTGCGGGCCGCCCGCGGCGCCCGCGCCGCCCGCACCGCACGCAACGCACGCGCCGCGCGCCCCGCGCCGCAAGCGCCCGCCGCCGCGCGCGCTTACCTGGGACCAGCTCACCGCCGACGAACGCTTCCTCGAGCGCTTCTTCCTCTACTTCCAGCCGGCGGACCGGAGATCGCTCGCCCAGGTAGCCACTGCTTCTTCTTCTGCATTGTTTGCCTGCATTGTTTGCCGGGAGGCGATATCTGACCGCGGCGGTCTTGGCGGTCTAACATACAATATAGCATCATATCTGCCAGACAATACGCGGTATGCCGCTTTCGGTTAGAACTTGTCGCGGCCACAAACGATCCAGTTGTACAAAATTACAGATTTCCCGTGTGACCGCAGCTCCGGTCTTCAGTGATGAAACGGAAATGCTAATAGAAAATGTGCGCAAGCATACGTATTTGTTTGACTGTTTCCATGAATAATTTGAAAATGTTTTAAGGAAAACTTAGATAGTCAATCGAGTCAATCAATTCAATCAGTCAAAATTAGTCAATCAGTCAATAGTCAATTAGTCAGTCAAAATTAGTCAATCAATCAATAGTCAATCAGTCAGTCAATAGTCAATCAGTCAATCAGCCAAGAATCAATCAGTCAATGAATAATTTGGAAATGTTTTAAGGAAGGCTTAGATAGTCAATCAAGTCAACCAGTCAAAACCAGTCAATCAGTCAATGGCCAATCAGTCAGTCAATATTCAATCAGTCAATCAAGTCAATCAGTCAAAACCAGTCAATCAGTCAATGGCCAATCAGTCAGTCAATATTCAATCAGTCAATCAGTCAATAGTCAATCAGTCAATGAATAAGTTGAAAATGTTTTAAGGAAGGCTTAGATAGTCAATCAAGTTAATCAAGTCAATCAGTCAAAATAAGTCAATCAGTCAATAGTCAATCAGCCAATCAGTCAATAGTCAATCAAGTCAAAAAAGATAAAGATTTTTTTTTGTAGAATAACGTAGTGATACTTCCAGAGCAGTTTCGATATGCCCAAAGTGATGCAAATCCTACCTAATATTTTTCCCACCTCTCTGTCGTATGTTTAGGTAAATATACTGGCTGTTAAATATTCCGAATTTAAACGTTTCAATTTTGGACAAAAATTTTACAACAAAAAAAGCGACTCCATTTTTTTTAATAATGCAGCAGCCATGTCATGGTGAAACTTAGTTGACCATTGAAAAGTTCCCTCTTTGGAAGCCAACCCTGGGTGCCGAAGTGCTGTCTTGGTGAAACTTAGAACGGGCTCTCGTAATTGAATGCATATACAAAATTTCGTGTCTGTGCTGTTGACCGTTAAAGAGTCCCTCGTCGGGAGCCAACCCTGAGAAGCGCTATCCGTATTTCAAATTTTCAAAAGGGTTGCCAAATCCTACTATAGAGTTAAGCAATCTAATACCGTATATAACCAATGCTCAGATCAGCCAACAGCGTTGAGTTGCCATTTTAAACTATCGACGGCAGAGAGATCTCTATCGTCGACTGATTCGGCGATTAAACATTTTGGTTTTGTTGTTTGGTTAAAGGATTTCAAAGACTAGGGAAAGATTGGGTAACTACAGCTCGCCACGGGCAAAGACGCCACGGTCCACGACAAATTCGAACTGAATTACCGCTAACGTCATGTAGAGACTTCGAGCCTGCGACCAGACTGGATTACGTAGAAATCCGGCCAAATCTGGTAGTGACGGTGTGAGGTCGGCCCGCTGGTCTTACTTCCCAATGCCTCGCGGCAAGGCGTTGGCGTAGTTATATGGTGGACTATGTTGTCCCTAAGTCTGCTTTCACCCCGAATGATCTAATATGTATTTTTTTGACTAGGTATTTTTATATAAAATTTTATAATACTTAATATATATGTATATTAAATATTAATAACTTTTTCTTTTTTTCTTACTTACAATTTTATTTTTCTATTTATTTTAGTTTAAGGACTATTTTGTTTGTCATTCTATTCTATTCTAATTAATTGAATGTTATATTGATTAAATTGATTGATTAAAGCCAAAATTGATTCCTTGCTAAAACATGACGCCCGGCAAAATATCCACAAATTAATATACCGAGACAGTTCCCATCATTAAATCTTATCCCTGACATTTCTTATTATTATTATTATTTTCTTTGACTTTTTTTATTTATTACTATTACTTATACATAAATTTTGGTGACTATTGTTTGATATTATTTGACATTTTATTTTATTTTTATTTTATTAACACGATTATTTATTTTTGTGTTTTATTTCCTATTGTGATCATTAGTTAGTGATTATTAGTTATAATTTGTAATGGTGACGGGAATATATATATATATATATATATATATATATATATATATATATATATATATATATATATATATATATATATATATATATATATATATATATATATATATATATATATATATATATATATATATATATATATATATATATATATATATATATATATATATATATATATATATATATATATATTTCTTTTCCTTTTTATTTTTTTTAATTATTTATTTTATTATTATTCATTGCCGAATATATGTGATATAAAAACTAGAGAGCTAGCTGCCCTGGAACAAGTCCTGGCACTTAGTTGGGCAGCAGCAGTACTTAAATGCTAATGCTCATATCGGCCGCGTTTAATTTTAATTTTAATTTTAATTATATATATTTTTTTTATTGATATGATTATTAGTGATACTTATGCACTGTTAATGAATTGTTAAATTAATTAAATGTATTAAATGTATTCGAAATTTAAATTCTAAGTGTCAACATATTTTAAAATTTTCTCACCTCTAAATAATAATTCAATAATAAATTTATAAGAATATAGTGCAATTCTACAGTCTGGATTCACTCGCGGTTAACAAGGGACGCGTCCCGAAGGATCTTATCGGTCTGAGCTGTTCACTTTAAATATTCGACCAGCGCGGCGTGTCTATGGACAAAGTCGACCATCGAAAACAAGCGAGCTGTCGTTACTGGCTGGGGGCAGATCGACTTTGCTGAAGATACATCGGACGACTTACTGAAGATGGTGGTGGATTTGATTGACCAGCCGACCTGCCGAAGACTATATGCAAAGACTCTCAGAAAGAGGTTACCGCAAGTTATAACGGACGATCAATTGTGCGCTGGAAGCTTAGAAGGAGGACGATACTCATGTGGAGGCGATAGTGGTGGACCACTGCAAGTGACGATAGCTGACAACCAATGCCTCTTCAACATAATCGCTGTTACCAGTATTGGAAAGAGCCCTTGCGGAAGTGCCAAGGGACTTGGCATATACACTGCCGTGAAGAGTCATGTGAAATAAATGGCGTTTTAGGAGTATGTCTACTGCCGGAAAATTGTCCAAAAACTGACGGGGATTTGCCAAAAAGGAAACTATCACAATTTTGTATAATGTCGGAACAAGAGACTGTATGCTGTATTCAACACAGCCCCATGAGCAACAACACGAGATCATCAGAAAACCAGGATAAATCCAATAATGCATCTTCTATATCACCGCCTACTACAACAACTACCAATAAGTCACCGGTCATCTCTACAATAGCTCCAGAAAAACCTTAAACATCGCCACAAGCCATAACTACCAATTTCATAAATGACAGTGTGAAAAAACGAACTAAATCCGAAAAAATAGCTCTGTAATATTGAGTACAAATTTAACAATGACAGCCATTGCTGTGTTGGCGATTAATTAATTTATTTTATTTTATCTGCATCCAAACTTTTCTCTGGTCGTAACGGTCTCCGTTCCATCGGGTTCAGAAGAGGGAGGAAGAGAGAGTGCACCCGTGGTCGCGCGCCCACCTGTGCACTATAATATAGAATGCGCACTTGACTGCTTCCGAACAGTGGACTCTGAGAAGACTAAAGAAGTCACTAGAATCTACAATGCAGTCGCTATGGCCGAACACGGCTAAAAGGATATATATAAATTAATTAAATAAATAAATAAATATATTCAATTTATTGCCAATTATATAATGGAATTGCATTTTATTTATTATATTATCTTTTAATATTTTTTGAATATTTTTTGAAGACCACCTTTTAGGGCAATTTAGTATTATTAGTATTTTACTAAAACTTTTACATAATTTATTGTGATATTAGAGTCCTGTCCATCCTAGAACGGGCTAGTCCCAACTGGGTGACAAGGTGTTGCCATTCGGTGCCTGTTATTTTTGTAAGCAAAATCATTTTTTTATAGTAAATAATTGTTAAATAAATAAATAAATAAAATAAATATCGTTATACCTCCCTAGCGTGGCGGATTCCTCCGAAGTGGTTAACATCTCTCAAGTGTTGTTTGGTGAAAGGATTTCAAAGACTACGGAAGATTAGGGAACTAAATCTCGCCAAGCAAAAAACATATCTTTTAATCCATAATCATCATAGGCATTCACCACATGTGAGTTTATTAAAGATTTGCTATCCTGTCCAGTGCATGTTTTATTTCTTGCCATTCTGCCGGTTCCGATTGGATCAAGATCCTAAATGAGCCACCTAGTGAAATATATTCTTGTTGCAGGTATGCACTCGATGGAGAGACATCCTGTACTCGTCGTCGCGATGGTGGACCAGCCTCATAGCCGTCATCAAGTGCCGGGAGATGCGAGGAGTTTGCATGCAGCGCTACTACAACGCGGTGGTGCGGAGGGGGATGAGGTCATTGGCGCTCATCGGGGCGACGGACGACGACGCGCTTGACCTGGTGCGCCAGTTCCCCCTCGCCTCGCACCACATACACTCGCTTAGTCTTAGAGGCTGCAGCGTCTCGGACAGAGGGCTGGAGGCTTTATTGGATCATTTGCAGGTAAATATTATAAAATAGTCGTAGAACCGTTCTCTTACCTGCTGTTTGCTGCTGATCTCGAGTTATTTCTGACGACATGCACTATAGAGACATATCGAAAGGTCCCCACAGAGTGATTGAGGTGATTCATGGCTGGATAGTGTCCCACCACTTGACGTATGATATCACCAAATATGCTTTGATGATTTAAAGTAGATCTAACGATGTCAATCTGGGCTTTAGGTACGACCATCGGCTTATCGTTTATGGATCTGACACACTCCTCTTGCAAATTATTGAAGTCGTTTAAAGAAGTCAGTGTCATCCCACTTCTCGGAGATCTAACACGGAGATTTTTAGTCGCCACGAAAAATTATATATTAACATTCTCTAGAGCATTGCTGTTCAAAGAGGGGTCGCGCTTCCCAATGGAGGCGTAAAGACATTCAAAGGGGGGCATTCTATGCTATCACGGCATACTTTGGAAAGATAAAGTTTTAAAAAGAGCCATGCAATTACTCCGCTTTTCCTAAATGATTGGCAATCTCAGAAGAAACGCGCTATGTGAAGGTTTTTGATGATACAGATATTCAGAGAAGCGCGCTTTTGATGATACCGATATTAAGAGATGAGATAAGCTCAAGCGCTACTTCTCTAACCCATGCGATAATTATATTTATAATTTATCGTCGAATCCATTTCATGTTGATATAGATGCGCTGCCAGAAACGTTTCAAGAGTAAGCTTTGAAAATTTAACATGATTCTGCTGCCAAATACGATTTCGATCACATGGATATAACAATGTTTTGGGTCGAGTATTTCACAGTTTATCCCTCCATACCATAGCAAGCGCCGAGTTTGTATTTACCTTTCCAAGCACCTACATATATGTGCGAATAGGCATTTTCATCAGTTGTATCAATTAAAACGTAGAAGATTTACACTGTGAACTTTCTTCGATGCAACCAAGAATTGTAAATATTCGTAAAAATGTACAAGCTCATCCATCTCATTGAATAGTTTGTTTTTTTCCACCTTTTTACACGTATAATCTATATAATAAAAATGAGTCGGGTTTTAAAAATGAGTCGGGGTTAATAACTCACGATCGGCTAACCCGATTTGGATGATTCTTTTTTTGTTTTGTTCATAATCACTTCGGTCTTACTATAGGCAATAAAAAATCCGGAAAATCTCTCGGAAAAGTGAGAAAAATGTGAAAAACCGAAAATTATTTTAGTACTAAGCTTGATCATAGATGGCGTTGCTTGACAAGAATAAAAATTCGAAAATCAAGATGGCGGTACAGTTAACATTTGACAGTTAAGTTGAATTTTACGATTTCTTGATAGCGTTTTCGTGATTCTGAAGGTAAATCAACTGAATTAAATGAATTTGTGTAACTCGTGAAGAGAGGTTCGAGCAACTGAAAGCGATGAGCGTCGCCAAAAATTTAATAAAGCGGCACGGATCCGTAATGTTGCAGTGCGAAGACGATTGAATTTGAGACAAAACACATACAGAGAGGCAATCTATTATGACCTGACGAAACAATACAGCGATTATAAATGCATGCAAATTGGAGAAATGGACCATTCGTGCCAATATTGCAATGCATTAATGTACCGCCAAGAACCACTCGCTTTGTGTTGCGCAGGGGGTAAAATGAGATTGACACCATTGGTTCCATTAGGATCGTTCGTGTCTGGAAATGCACCAGATTCTAAGCATTTTATGTCTAACATTCTCTGTCAAACAAAATCGTACTTTTTACACACTTTTCTCCTCCAGTTAGGACACAACGAGTACTAGCAATCCACAAATGGCAATTGATGAAACTGCTCTTTTGGTGAGACAAAAAATAAACAATCAGACTGCTTTCAATGAAGAATTTAAACAAACAATGCAAATTTCAAACAACTGTCGATGAAAATTACCTATGTTAACGCCATCTGCTGCTAAGCGAAAAAATTCGTGGCGAGACGAAGTTCGCCGGGTTCCGCTAGTTTATAATAAAAACAAGTGCGTGGGTATTTACTTTTGGCAGCAGGGGAGCGAGATAAAAATACCTTTAAGAACCCCTGCTCTAGAGGGTGCAGAACCGGTTTTAAGGTTTTTGTGCCTGAAGCAGTTCGAGTATTATCCACTGATATATCCGAGGAATTTCATGCGGGGTACAGTGGGATTCAACACTGCAGCTAAGAGCATGGCAGAACTGCTGTCAGTCACACATGTCGTGAAGATCATTATCCGGATAATCCTGTCTAGCTTGGGAGCTAATGGGCCTGTTGAAGTTAGTCCACTAAGACCCATATGTGTAAGGGTCGGTCAAACTCTCGGGTCATCACCCATCCGGCTGGCACTCACAGTCCACCTTCGTACGCACGCGGTCTATTCTAGTATGTCTGATCTAGTCTGTTTCCATAAAACCCCGCTAAAATAGTGTCAAAAGTAATAAATTTTGCATTTTTTTTATAATTGCAGGCTTTATTTGAGTTAGAGCTGTCGGGTTGCAACGAGATAACCGAAGCTGGACTCTGGGCTTGCTTAACACCTAGGATAGTATCGTTAACTTTAACAGACTGTATCAACATTGCTGATGAAGCGGTAAGATAATCTATCTCTTAATCTACTTAGTCTTATTGTTAGCAGTAACTAGATTTAATGTTGTTATAAGTACGTCAAAGGAGCGAGACGGAGCGAGGTGAAGCAGAGCCGAAAATGACAGAAAATTATAGGCGAATGCAGGAATTGTGGCACTTCAGCCAGGAATGCTCCCGAGGTGGTAAACTGGATATACCAGGGGGAACATTTTTAAAGTTGAGGAGCACCTGCCTTTTACCCTTTACGGACCATGGAGACGTATGTGTCCCATAAATTCAAAAATCATTTTATAAATATCGAATACGAATAATTTATAAATTATATATTTTCCATGTAACTAAGACGTCAGAATCTTGCTATCAGCAAAAAAATATTGTTTACTAATATACCGTTTTTTTTAATATCCCAAATGACCAACGAAGTCTGGTGATTTTAAGCAAAGAAATAAAATATCTATGGCGACTTTTTCGATTCATTTTTTTTTAGTACGTATGATGTCTGAGTTAAATGATAAATTAAGAAATTTTGGAAAAGTGTAACAAGTGCTCTATTTTAACAATCACTAAGTAGAACACACCTTGCTTTTCCCATAGACTATAAAGGGGTCAAATTAAAAGGTCAAGAGAGGTGAGGGACCTGTTATTAAATTTGATACGCAGTTGAAGTTTCTTGCACACATTATAAATATTTGCAATCGCGATAGCAAAATGGTCGTTTTTCTTATTCGCATATGCAAATAGATTAATAATATTCATGTAATATTTCCACTATATAATTATTTATTTTGTAGAATACTTGAATATAATCTGGCGTATAAGCGAATACATTCAAATGATCGAGTGTATTCAAATTAAAAAATTAAGATTTATTTATTTATTATAGAAAATACAATATTTATGCATATTTATTTCCATCCGATTTTGTTCTAGGCATGGTAGGATACAATACCCTCGAAACGCTTCGATATATTGTCATAATTATATTTGCATATAAATTAATTCATGGGACTATTTATTTACTAGAGATGTAAGTCTGAATTAGGCTTCCAATCCCGCGTGCCATCACGGGATCTCGGTAGAGATGATATTTAAAAAAATCAATGACGCGGGATCTCGCATTTTTCGATAAAAGTGGTTATCAGCGAGTAGCATGCTTAAAGTTCAAAAATAAATTTAATGAACGAAAGTGCATGCCTGAAGTACACAAATAGATTTGCTTTGCATTTTGGAAGTGTTTTCGCAGAAAACACAACATTCTCAAAGTGTCGTCAGCCAAACCACTTCGTATCTTATTAGCATGATAACCGGCAGCGGAGAACGCCCGCTCAGTTTCTACCCTTGTAGGTACCTACTACTACAGACTTTAGGGCGTTGTGTGCTAGCGTTAAGTATTTACCCATCGATCCACCTAATTCATAAGGTCATCGCTTTCTTTATGGTTTCGATAAGAGGAATTCGAGCGGGCGATGGACAAATACTTGTCACGGCGGAGTTTAAAGTTTGCTCTAGTTCTTCTTGCAATGTCAGAGCTCGAGTAGCCGTGTTCTATTCAGTGTTGGCAGCATCAACAGCTTGACTCTGAACATTATTTTCAGCCAGAACAGAAAGAGCCAATTCGCCGTCATCAGCTTTGACGGAGGATGTCGAATTAAACTTTATATTCAGGATTAACTGCTTAATTTCCCCTCAAATCACACTTTTTGGTGGAATAATTTTCAATCCCGCGAGATCCCGCACTCCGATCCCGCAGTGAGCGGGACTGATGAAATCATGCGGGATCTCGGTATTTCGAGATCTTGGTATAAAGAGATTAAAAGCGCTAGTCTAAATTGTACGTACCGGTAAATTACATAGCGAGGAGATCGCATCTATTGTTCAATGTGCCGTACCATCATACAAATATTTTTGTAGACAGGCCAGAGGCGAGGGTTATAATTCCCTCCTTAATTCCTTACCCACTTTGTCAGCTAAAAAAGGCAACTCTCCGTTATCTCATTTTTGTTATAAACTTTGTTTTACTTATTTCTTATTTTTTATATATATTTTTTAAACTAAATTAGCTTTTTTATGTAAGCCAGTTTTTATGAACTTCTACACTCTAGATTTAATATTCAAGAGCGAATTGGATTCGATTGTAAGGCTGCTGAATAATATTTGAAATAAATAAATATCTAGGAAAGTAGGAAAGGGAGGAATTCAAATTGTGAGGGCAGTAAATAATTGTCCTAATTTCCATCTCTCTAATTTCTTTCGTCTATTATAAGAATAATTTGCATATTATTCTCTATCTTGTTGATGTTTTCTTATTAAATGATAAAATACGGATTTTTAGAGGCGTTGAGTTACCTTTTACCGTTACCACTGAGGATATGAATAGGATCCCTTTACCGCGACTGTGTGGTGCGTTGTAATGATGACCACCGTCCGCAGTGCGGGGCAATGGCGGAGTCGCGTCGGCGAAAGAGTAAAACGTAGTGTGTTGTTCGGCTGATGATTTAATTATGACTGTCAGGCGGGCGATTGTTTTCTGGCCCGCTCGGTGTTTACAGCGATGCTCGTACGTAAAAGTGATTCGACAATAAATATATATCACCTCAAAGGATACAAAACGATCTGATATCGTTAAAACTTCTTGAGGTGACGGTTCGCCCGTTATAGCTGACAGCTCTAGGTGACACATGTATCTGACTCCATATATACTTTACGCGTAACAATATTGCGCGCGGGAAATTTGAATTGTTTTCTACAATGTGACGTAGCCCTTACAGATTCTTACCGCTAGTTCGACAAAGTTTAATTAGCTGTCTTCAAGGGGACAATAAGAAAGCGACTGTCGCGTACTCTGTGTGTCGGCAATCTGCGTTCATTTGGGTGTTGAAGCGGATAGCTCAATTTCTATCGCTGCGACGGCCGCTGGCGCAGATTTATAGCGAGAATTTCGGAAATCGTATGTGCACATATGACTCTCTGTGTCTTGCTTAAAGTTCTTGTTATCAGGCGTCGGCGATGATAAATTATTAAATAGAGGGTTTTATGTGGTGGAAAGTTTGTAGCCTTCATCTCGACTGAAGTTTGCCGTATTCTGTTTTCGATTGCTTCCGTTATCGTTCGCGTGAACAATGCCGATATCGAGAGGCATATAAAACTGACACCAATGGTTCATTCCACTGTCCAATATGTGCTCGCAGATTGCCGATTTTTCTCGCAGGTTTTTCACAACCTTAATGTGTTTTATTAATCGAGTCATAATGAGGCGTTTCGCCTGTCCGACGTAAGACAGCCCAAAGCTTTTATCGATTTTGTAAACACTAGGGATTTGTAGTGGCAGAATTCTTTTCATGGACCTCAGGAATCGAGCTAGTTAGAAGTCGTCTAAAGACCGATTTATTGCTTAACCGGTTGGTCTAATTCCCTGCGGCAAGGATCTGGTTTTCCTTAAATTAAAATGTCGAATAACCACGAAAGTTTCAAAGCTTTTTTTTCTTGTGTCGGTGATCAACTGTTTATTCCACTCTTTTTTATATTAGGTAGCCTGTCTATTTAGGGAGCTAATGGGCCTAGTGCAGTTGAGCCATTATGACCAAGTGTTAGGATCGGCCCAACTCACACCCATTCGGTAGGACTCTGTGCCTGCAGGCCAGTTTCCCTGGAAATCGTACTTTCGGGCGCTCCTGGATGGCTTACGCACCGTGCGGCGTCAGCCAACCGACTGTGCATTCCGACTGATAACCGCGGGAGTCTGGAAACTGCTTCCTTTCCTGTAGAGCGGGGGTGATTGTAAACCTTACGGTAACCGCTCTTGAAACAACCAATCGGGGTAAAGGACGGGTTAAATCAGCAATGCTCAAGTATTTACACTCAACGATTCATAGTCGTATCATGCGCAGACGTATTTTTTGAAATTAGTAACTTCATGGTCACTTGTTATTTTTAATTCCACAGACTTATCCATCTCTACCAATGTTCACAGGTTGGAGCAGTAGCACAATTGTTGCCGTCCCTTTACGAGTTTTCGCTGCAGGCTTACCACGTGACAGATGCAGCCTTAGGCTACTTTTCACCCAAGCAGAGCGCCTCGCTCAGCGTTTTGAAGCTTCACAGCTGTTGGGAGTTGACGAACCACGGTGTAGTTAATATTGGTAAGTGATTTTATATTATAACCAACACTCGTATATTTTAAATTAAATGAAAAACGAATATTATCGCTTGAGATTTGCTGCTCTGTCTGTCAGTCTACGTAAAATCCATTTTTTCATATTGGTATCAAATGCCAAATTACCTCCAGTTGTACAATAGTGTAAATTCCCAAAATATATTATTATGTTTTTTGTCATATATATACATAATCATTTCAAACTCTACATACATATTTCAAGATCTAACACTAGTTTTAGTTCTAATAATTGATTATTTTTATTATATTTTTGTTGGGCGACCAAAAGTTTCGACCAAGAAAGACGAAATATGCAAAATGCCTATGAAAGTGGTCACATCGTAGCAACATGTGTGCTAATGCCGACTATCACTGCTTATAGCACTCGGCTTAATACTAGATGGGACTGTAAATAGCCAACGCACCCAGCTTCGTCGCACAACGAAAGGTGTCGAACAACGAGACGTGTTTAGCAGCTCGACCATAGCTCACTTTTAATGTAAACTAATAAATAGAACAAACAGTTGCACAAATCTCGCACAAATCCCGAGCAGAGAAGAAAGTAGGACACTATTCGCCTACCCCTCGCACCATACGGTGAATTCTAACAGATCGCGGGTCACCACTATCACGCCGCTATGATACGATTTACGACGAAAGGACACTTCAAAATTACAAAATATAATAAGATACCATTGAGCGTCAGAGGTCTTGGAGATGATCTGTTAAAAAAAAATCGATTGTCTGTAAAGTCGGTTTACTGACGATAGTTGAACGTGACAAAGTCATAAGAAAATACTGATGGAATGGTTGCATTTTTCAAAAAAAAAATTTAATTTTATTTGTTTGATAGATATTTGGATGGATATAGAGAAGGAGGTAAATGGAAATCACAATTGAATTGATCAAGTTACATTTATCTGTACGAAAAAATACAATTATGTCAATTTTTTTTAATTTTTTTTACAATGTAGGTACCTAACATAGTTTTTACAAGTATGAATGTGCGTTGAGCAATTGTTTTACAACTTTTATTTACAACTTTTAAACATGTGTGATATTTAACTTTCGGCAAGACATAGCAACGAAAATATATTCTTTCTTCAAATTTCTTCAACGGCTTTACTATTCGAACGAAATATATTAAATGGAACGCCTCAGAGCGAGGTAACGCCGCATGAGTCATGTTTTTTCGTGCGTGCAGCCGGCTCCATCGAATTATAAGACGTTGTCACGTCAAAAAATTATCCGAAATATTATAACTTACAAAGAAGCTCATTTATTGCATTTAAGAATTTAATCTAGTTTTTTCTCCATTTTTATGATATTTTCAGATTTAATTATTGACAAAAAGACTTCAAATTTAATTTTGTGATTGCAAATCTTTTATTGTCATGTTATGACATTGTACTGTATTTCTCTCAACGATAATTTATATGTTATTACTCAAAGTATTGTAGCTGCCTATCTTCAGTATTAACTCCCATTGATTAACTAAAATGAAACTCAAGTTAAGTTCTTATCTTTTAATGCAGTTTCTCATTGTTGCTAGTGGGTGCAATTTATTTTACTTCGATTTTAACAGTATATTTGATCACGATCATAAAAAATATTATACCCACCATATTTCCATAAATATTTAATTGCAATTAGTTTTCTAATTATTGTAAATTAGTCAATAAATTTCAATTTACTACCGACGTATACCTCTGATGGTACTATAGTGATGGTATACATGTTACTCCGGAAACCAGATTCAAATTTGCGCGCTAGTCCGTGCAAATCATTGTTGACACACGCGACGATGTAATGTATACGGCGCGGCGCAGGCAATAATTCTTGCCAACGCAAATAACATGTAAACAGTGTGAACGCAGCTTTCGCTCAACCAGTCTTCATTAAATTTTCTGACGGATATCACCTTGCGTTTCACTTCGTCGCGCCGCCCGTGCCGCGCTCGTGCGCCACCACCCGCGCCATTAGCGCGGGTGAAGCTAATCATTAAATCATTAACGTAAATGGGCCCTTAGGGGCCTAATCCTACATATCGGTGACCTCGACATGCGCCAATCAGCAAAGATATCTATCGGTCAGTAAACGATTTGATGTCGCCTTGAGCTTGTCACGGCCTTGAATAAGCGTAGCGCAGGTGCATCGTAACATCATAGCATCGTAGCACAGAACAACAAAGAGTATTAGCGTAGGTCTGCTTGGAGTAACTTGATACATTGTGAATATTTATTTTTGTTATTTAGTCAACGCGGTACACGTACACACAAGCACAGTGTACCAACCAGTAAATTTATTCTCGAGCTACAGGGCAATGCGGGAAGAGGGTGCGAGGAATATGGGCAGAGGGTTACGTCCCGACGAACACGAACGGTTAAAAATTACGAGCAGGTAAAGGATGGCGAACTTTTCGAGCGTTCGGATACCTGAGTAGGCCGAGTAGTGGAACATCTGGCGACCATATCCGAGCCCAATACGACTCGTGACATATTCGCTTTGATTTCAATTTTGCTCTAAGAGAAGCTACTGTCTGGGGTATATTGTGACACAAGTGAGATTAATGCAGATTTACATTCAGTTACAGGCGTTAGAGGCGTCAGTTACAGTCGCCAGGGCTGGCGCGAGAACTGACTCACGTACTGGGGCCACACTAACGGGAAACGCCGTTAATTATGGCGATGATGGACGTTTAACTTTGGTGTAGCCGCGACTTATCGTGATAATTTTTTTTTTTTTTAATTTATTTTATTTTATAAAATTATCCAATACAATACAATTGATTTTGGCAAAAAAAATAACAAAAGTATAAATAATAATATTTTTACTAATATGTATATAGGTATATTTACTAATTTTTATAATAATATTTTTACTAATCTATAATAATAATTTTACAACGGCATTAACATTGTCGTTTGACGTTAGCCGATAGCTCGGGTGGCGGTACATCAAAGAGATTTAACGCGAGAATTAATGCGTTAAGCGGCCACACTACGTTTGTCATTGTGCACCGTAAGAGCGACGGGATCGCACGTGTTTATCTTTGATCATATATGGAGTGGACTAACGAGATAGTCATTGTGTTTCTCGAATTTCTGCAAACCAAATTTATTTATGCTTGTCTTATTAGTTAAACGCTATTGGACGTCTTTTTAGTGCCGTTTGACGTTAGGCGATAGATCAAGTGGCGGTACATCAAAGAGATTTAACGCGATAATTAACGCGTTGAAGCGGCCACACTACATTTGCTATTGTGCAACGTGAGCGCGACGGGATCGCACGTTTTTGACCGATAATATATGGAGTGTACTAACGAGAAAGTCATTGTGTTTCTCGAAATTCTGCAAACAGAGCCATGTTTGTGGGATTCGAGACACAAAAGTTACAAGAATAATGCATCACAAAATGATGCTAAGCGACGAATAATGGAATTATTACAATTTAAAACAACAATCGAAAAAACTAAAAAGAAAAAGGAATCCCTAATGGGTTATTATAGAACCCATATAAACAAATTTAAACAGTCTTTGAAGTCCGGAGCTGGAAAAATGACGTTTACATAATAACTAACTGGTTTGCATACGAAACAATTGACAGTTTCATACGAGTAGTATATGAAAGCAACCGCACATTAAATACAATGGTAGGTACCTAATAATAGTAGTCAGTAGCAAAGTTAACTACTTTAGTTTAAATTAGGTACCCTTTTAAACCCGAAAACATCTCCGACGTTGACGTTGACTGTTCAAGCGTGGCCACTCAATTTACCGCGTTAATAATTACCGCAATATTTATCGCGATGATGGGCTTAAACGTTTCCCGTTAGTGTGGCCCCAGCATAAAACATATTACGGGAATACTGGTCGCACTGACGCGACAGCGCTAAACTGACTTAAAATCAATTTACACGACGGTAGTACCGGATGAGCACTGACTTAAGAGTTTGAAGTCAGTAACTTACTCAATGTAAATCAGCCTTTACGTTAGACACAGAGAAAGGGAGAAAGACAGATACGGCAACTATTTAAATACATACTACTTAACTTTTATTCCGCATTAGAAAGAGAAAATAGAAAATAGCGCAATAGTTTTCGAGACGTCAAAACATGTAAATTCACTGGAATCGCAACTAATTGCTTACGACGACGCCTTTTGTCGGCTTTTTAAATATTAGATTGGCCAATACTGTTGCCAAAACTATGAATATAAAGCGCGTCCTATTTTGTTTTCAGAATCTTAAAATCTAATTAATTTCAAACATTTCATAGAAAGTATGGAATCGATGATTATCGCGGTTGTTTGACATTATAAATAGGATAATAACGAATATATTTCGGAAAGTTGTAGCATCCGAGGTGTCGGCGATGTCCATGGTGGCCAATCTACCCTGGACAACGGGCAGGCCTATCGTTATTTCTTTACTATGGCTTCACGGAGATTGGCAACACTGCGTTTGAATTTTGCCAACTAGCAATAAATTGTCGTCTTGCTCGGTGCTTCTTCGCCAAAAGCAGTTTGAAGCTGAGCGGGGCTCTGCTGAGCTGTCAAATTACACTTAAAATCCTAGAAAATCGTAGTTAAAACATCGTTGCGCAGACACGATTTTTTTTAAATGACGCCACAACGAAAAACCAATGACAGATGAAACACATTTCATTCTACAGCCAAAGTGTCCTATTTTCTAATTGTAGTATGTTTTTTTTAATTGTTTATGTAAGTGGCCAGTTCCAGGAACTTTCGGTGTGGCCTATATATAAGGTAGATTTTTAGTATTCGGTAAATAAAATGGGTCACTATGTTATTATGGTAGAACTACGCTTTTTAATCTCAGGTGTCAGATTATTTAAATAGCAAATTAATGCGTATAGTTAATTCATTATCGCTGGGTACTAATCTGACCCGGGCCTAATAACAGCTATGCCAGCTTATTACTCAGTGACTTCAAATACAATTGAATTTAAATTTATATATTTGTAGCTATCAATACAAAAAATATAGAAAAACCACAGAATCAAAAAATATGTGTAAATAGACAAATACTGTAACAAAACAATTTTAAATATAACAAAACTATAAATGCTCTAAATTAGGGATATCCTCAGGATATCTCTTACCCTGGTTTTCAGGACACACCCATTGATATCGGAAACCACTATTTAACGAAATTAAACTAGTCAAAATCAAATAAATCAATAAATCAAAAATCAGAAATCCAAAAAAAAACAAAATAATCAAAATCCAATAAATCAAAAATGTAAATAACCAAAATCAAAATAATTATCATTAAATAATCAAAAGAAAAAATACTAACCTGGGCAAAAATAGTAAAAAATTGCAAAAAAATGCTATATTGTAATCATTATTGACATGTATTTGTATAAGTTTATTTTAAATTTAATTTTGCTACTTCTGTGTGTATTGTATGGTAACAATTAAGAATTAGTTTATCAAATGGTTGACTGTAAGATATCGCAATAGCGATAGGTCTGCCATTTGTGCATAAATTGTATTTTTTTATGAAACCAGTGTAATATTCATTCGGTATTTTTTTAGCACAATACAGTTGTTCTATTCTATTCAATTCTAAAAAAACAATAGTAATAATCAAACTAACAAGTAATAATTCTAAAATCAAATGAGAAAGCTTTGGCTTCTAAACATGTTCCTTCAATAATATGCTCTCATGCATGTAGTAAGGAAATATAGTAATGTATAGGGAAATGCCACAGGCCGAATGTGTCACCTAACAATGTCGGGGGATATCTGTTCTGTGTCTGTATCTGTGTTATAACTTTTTGAGCTCAGAACATACCGCGGTCCCCTTGGACCGCAGCCAAGGAAAATACTGTTTTATTTGTACGGGGCGTTGCGTCGTCGGTAGAATCGATCCCACCCCCAGCACCCCCAGAGCACACGCCATTCTGCATGTTGCTTACTTTGTCGCATTCTTATTATTATTGGAGGAGTTACTCTAACGGGAGGACTGCAAGGATGTAAAAAATGAAGATTGCGACTAAGATTGCGTCTCCAGTTCAGTCGTTAGCATTTGTTTTTGAATGAAATGATATTTTAATATTTCATTTACCAACTTATAAAATAATCAGTGAATAACATGTAGATACATGAAAATCAATAAATTAACGTTTATAATACAATGACCTAAAAGTGTAATTTTATATTTCCATCATTTATATGGATCGATTATCTAATTTCCTATTTGATCTTTTAAATTAATGACCCAGTAACAACCTAACCTTAACCCTTTACTGGGAACATGATTTTAAACTACGTAATAGAGAGCATCCGTCTGTGGGACAGCTATTTTGAATTATTGATAATAAAACCACTTCTAACACACAACATTTTATTTTAAGTACCAATATCAAAAGACTGATATCTTATGAACTAGAAAGAGTTAGGTGTAACAGTTATATGTATTGTCTATCTTATTATAATTAACACTTATGTCTTATTCGGAGCACAATTTCTGCAGACCTTCACAGAACACTGTAAACAAATAGGATCCGAGCATTTGATGCATTTACAGCCTGTCTTGCGCTTCTTGGTGTAGACAGAATTTGTAAGTCTTTCTTTTTTCAAGTTTGTCCTACGCAGAAAGTCTCACAGACCGCCTACTAAATATTACGACTTTTTAAGAAGGCGTTAAAACAATGAAACAGACGCTCCTATAGACAAGATCGCCGCATGCGCCGACACAGCGGGAACTAATAGGAGACTACTGGGAGCGGTGGGGTCGCTGAGGGAGGTGGGGGGGGGGGGCGACTGGAAGCATTTCTAAGAAACCATAGCGGTCTGTGAGACCGATGTTCCTGGTAAAGGGTTAATAAGAAATTTCTGCCTTTTGTTCGTCATTTGATGTGCTAATTCAAATCTCAACTTCCCAAATGCAAAATCGTACTATCTGAATTAGATCATATACATAGACTAAATAATATAATATGCAGATATGTATATATATGACGGGTTAAGGAAAAGAACGATTTGTCAAATTTTTTGAAATTGGTAATTTATTTTTTTTAATTTACTTACTTAATAAAATGTCATTTTAGGCAGGGTTTGTTCGAGTCACAATATAATATCATTGTTCTGTAAACCGAATACTGTTAGGTAGCAAATCATAAAAAAAAACAATAAACTTTGTTTTTTTTTACAAATATCGCTAAAATGTTTCAATATTTGTTTTGAGAAATCATAATACTCCATAATATATCATTTGTAATTATCCCAATATCCAACCTAGCATATTTGAGACGGGCTAAGTACTGGAACATGTTGATAAATATAAATACCTTAGCACCTGGCTTACACAAAACTGGGACAGTGAAGTGGAGATCAAGACTCGCATCGAAATTGCACGCAGCGCCTTTGAAAAAACAAGAGAGGTCCTTTGCAATCGAAGCCTGAAAATCCTACTTCGAATACGTCTCCTCCAGTGCTACATCTGGCCTATACATCGATACGGATGGGAGGCCTGGACTATTAAGATCTCGGGCACCGTATAGAAGCATTCGAGATGTGGGCATACAGACGCATGATGTCGATATCTTGGACTCAGAAAGTCACCAATGAGGAAGTTCTACGGCGTGTCGGCTAAAATCGCAAGCTATGGTAGACCATCAAACAGCGCAAAGTTACATACCTAGGTTACGTGCCTAGGCACGACAGGTACGAACTCCTGCAACTCATTATAATAGGAAACCTTGCAGAGAAGAGGATACCTGGTCGTAGACGGAAATTTTGGTTGCGGAGCATTCGAGAAAGGACCGGGATTACGAATGTCGGCGAATTGTTTTGCCTGGCGAAGGACAAAAGAAGTATGCAGAACTGACTGCCAACCTCCACTAGTTGGAAAAGCCCCCTAAGAAGAAGAAAAAATACTTCTTGACTTATTTATCTCTGAGTTTGTTTTTTTTTATAAATGGTTTTATTATGCGTGATTTTAAAATCGTGATCGTAAAATGACCCCTGGCTGAAATCGAATGTTTATCGTATATACAAAAATCGGAAACAATGCCAAGCATAAGGTTGATCCGGATCAACCATTGAACGTAGGATGAAAAAACTATATATCTCTAAGTCATAACTGTGACCATTTATATTTATTGCAGTCTAAATTATTGCTTTATATGCATAGCACATGGTAGATCTGGATCAACTAATGAATGGAGTCTATAAGGAAATAGGTATATCGAAATGAAAAATTTCTTAGCACTTAGTTGATACGTGTAAGTCGGTAAAACATGACTTGTATTTAAAAGGCTCTATTTAGCTTCAAGTTCTGTAAATTGTGAATTTTAGGACTGATTTTACTTTACCGTGATAATAAAAAATTAGAAGACGTATCATGCGTTTCCATTACCACTCTCCGCGTGATCATCCTTCGCCTATTTCGTTTCGCCGACGAAACCTCCCGCCTGCCATGCTTTTGTCGCGCGTCCGTCAATCATGTATTCTTTTAACGTGCCCGCCTTTGTTTATTCGACGGATAGGCTGATTCCCTTGGGGGGGCTGAAGAAAGCACGGAACGTGCTTGGTTTGTAATGCGACACCCTCAGATTGGGTCAAAGAAAACCGCGCGCCCCGGAAATCCTACCGCCCTCTCACAGAAATTGTCTTTCCTTTTTTTTAATTATTAACACGCTTTTATTAGGTCGACCTGTATGTTACTATGTAATGGAATTTGAGGTAACTAATCTAACCATCTTCCAAGGATCGTGTCGTCATGAAAATTGGCAGCTGTATGTAGTTCTGATGACAAAATAATAATATGGTACTGTTGAACTGATCTGATGATGGAGTCGGAAGATATGAACTGGAACTTCATGATGGAACATCGTATCATAGCTGTGTTTGGACTTGTTAGAAAAGTCTTGGAATGAACTTTGACCACGATTAGGTTTCAAGGTCTGATGATGTGGTTTTTACGTGCATTTATAAAAGCGTGTTTTTAGTGTTTTTTTTTAAAACTATTAATTTATTATTCTTTAGATGCTGTGTCCAAAATCGGCCGTAGGCTTCCACGACTGCGTATACCTGATACATTGAAAACCGTCTAAGCGGTTTCATGTAACTTATAGAAAACTTAATTTCATGGTTTTGTTTTGCATACAAAACCGCCGTTGGAACCCCTTTTCGACTCCCAGTTGAATGAGTTTTTAATTAGTGACATCCTTGTTGGGTGTAAATTATTACTATAAAATAAACAAGTTTTGATGTAAAAAAATTATATATTTTTTTGTCAAATGTGTAAATTATATCTATTCAAGCTTGAGCAGCGTTGAGCGCGCTGCGATATCTAGCGGTAGGTAAAATATCGCTAATTAAGAATATTAGCGATATTGCTCTGCGTATGGTGCTTATAGCTTTTTAAACTATTTTTTAAAACAAAGAAATCAAATTAAAAAAGTAAATAAAAACATTTTTTTTTTATATGCCAAAATTTCTTATCAAAAGTTGCTTAGTTCGTCGTACTGATTCACCCACTACAAGGATGTCACTAATCAAAAACTCAACCTGTATAACTTCTAGGGTTTGTGATACAGGAACCCAAACACTTCAATAATATTCGGGTTATGCGCACGTTGTACAACTCGATTGATATAGGTTGCATGGAAACGAATGCAACTACTTGGAATTAGCATTAAGATAACTATATCTTCATGCTGGGAAGGTACAGAAATGTTTTTTGAGATTTTTGTGCTTCAAGCAGTACTGATATTATCCAAATTTGTATCCGAATACATTTATCACAGGTATGATTTTAAATCTGATTCTAGGTAAAACTGATAACATTTGCTTACTCTAGCTAAGGTGGATATTTTCGTGCCTAATAATTATCTTCGTGGTCGATCGCACCATTTTTCTCAGAGCCGTTCTTTCGC
The DNA here is from genome assembly GCA_944548615.1 of Micropterix aruncella. Classification (NCBI taxonomy): domain Eukaryota; kingdom Metazoa; phylum Arthropoda; class Insecta; order Lepidoptera; family Micropterigidae; genus Micropterix; species Micropterix aruncella. The sequence goes on along the minus strand of OX155960.1, from coordinate 19,318,987 downwards.
GCTGTCCTTACGAGCTGGAACTTGTTGGCGCGTACTTTGCGGCGCTTAAATGACATTAATTCGATGGCACCAGATTTCGATATTTTTATAGATCTAAGTAACTAGATCTCGTGACCAGCCTGAAAATGCGTCAGCCGAATAGAAAGAGACAGCAGCATACAGTAACCCCTCCATCCTTGTCTAGTCGCGCATGCACGGAGCCACGTACATATATCACAATGGCAACGCTTATATATCACCACGACAACGCTTCGACGCCATAAGTCTGTTATGCTATGCATAAACGCCATGCGCAACTAGACAAGGATGGAGGGGGTACTATATGCTGCTGTCTCTTTCTATTCGGTGAACGCATTCACTCACAGCCCGCCTTCGCACTCCCGTTCTCTGTTCTATACCTCTGTGATATTTTTACTGCTAACACTCACCTGCTTGTTGACTCACACCCAGCAGCGGATACAGAAAATACTCAAAGGGGTCGCTAAGAGACATCTTGAGCTATGGGTGCAATAACAAATCATCAAGTCACATGCAAAGGCTAATATGCTACATATGCAAGTACATACAACTACTTGACTGACGAATACATTGCGTATAGATGGATACTTAGAGGTGTCAACTACAACAGGCGAACCCGTCGCCCCATGTAGTTTTAACTAGATGGATCGTTCTGTCTCCCGTGAGGTGAGCGTAAAAGACTTTGGGACGAAACAGTCCACTGTTTAGTTACGCCACTCGCCCGTAAAAAGGTAACGCCTTACCGTAAGACACTAAGTTTGCACCCAGCGGGCGGCCTCGCGCCGTTACTACCAGTTTAGGCCACATTTCTTCGGCCTCCCGACTGGTTACGGGTTCGAGGTCGCTTGCGCGGTCCTCTCCCTTACGTAGCGGTGATTCAGTATCTACCGACTCTATCGAGGACCACGGCGTCCATTGCCCGCCTACCACTCGGGATAGGGTGGCCGAATTGGTCGTTTCAAAAGCAGTTATTGTGAGGTCAACAACCATCCCCGCTCTTTAGGAAACAAAGCCGTTTCCAGGCGCCCCGGTTATCAGTCGGAATGCATAATCGATTGGCTGACGCCTCACGCTGCGCAAACCGCCAAAGAGCGATTCCTAGGGGAACTGGCCCGCAGTTCCAGTTCTGCCGGATGGGTACTTAGCTGTGAGTTGGGCCGACCGTAACACATGGGTCATAATGGCCCGACTGCCATTAACACATGGGTCATAATGCCGCTTGGTGCTGGGCCGTCCGCGTCAAGGGGAGGCGCGCGCCCTCCGCGCCCCCCATATGTATCCGCCACTGCTCTCACCATTCTAAATTACAGGCAATTAATTACTCATTCTTATACGATAGCTAGTATTTTACGCAGCATTATAATATTTGTGTAGTTACTGGTTGATATCTTTATTTATTTTACTTTTCAATGCCTTTGTTTTTTTGTAATGTTAATATATAATAAGTGAATAAACAAATAAATTAATAAAAATAAATAAAATTATCTGTGTCGCGCCGTTCCATGTCCACAGCCCAGTCTAGAATCGAGGCTTCTGCTATTTAGTTATCATTTCGCTTCAAATATATGTCAGCTGCTACTTTCCAAGATAATAATAATAATAAACTCTTTATTTCAAAATAAGAAAGGCGAGTTTATTGCCTTGCGGCAATGTCTATCAGCTTTCAAGATGGCCTTTCATTAGAATTTAATTAGTGGTAATACGAATACTACTTGGCGATTACGATTATTACAGATTATAATTGACGATTGATTATTTGGACTCAGACACTAAGTACATGTCGCTGGTGATACTGAAGTGCTGCGATCGCCGTTTCCTTATCCTTCTTTAAAAGTAGTAAACAAGTAAATATATTAATAAGAATAAACAAGTAAATATATTAAAAAGAACAAACAAGTAAATAGGTATATTTAAAAAATAAAAAAATACGACTGCCGTTACAGAAACTGAACTATTTTATTTATAATAATTTTTATTACGGTTTTATAATAAATATTTGTGGTTTATGTATTTATCCATGCATATATAGTTGGGGTCTGAGCTTAATGTAAGCGGTAGCTGAGGTGCGGGGACCGGCGTTCGGTCTCCCCACCAAAGACATTAGTGCTGTGACATCACTCGCCCGGTGCTACTCGACAGTAATTGGTGTAGGTATGTACGCTAACGAAATAATGCGTGTTATACGAACGAAGGTCCCGGCAACTCAGCCATTGCTTACATTTAGCTCAATCCCAGTTGTATAATTCCGGAATGTGCTCAATCAATCCTATAATTTGACACTAAACACTATGTATTTGCGTTAATTTATTCACATTTGGACATTTAGACAATTACTTACTTGAAAATTGCATAGTTAAGGTGCCCTATGATTGTAGCAATACCACAAACTTCTAAATCGGTTCAAGCGTTCAAAACTTATGGTGGAATAAAGAAACGGTAAACATAATATATAAACCCTGTACACTTTATACTCCTCCTTTGTTGGGTAGTCGTCTAAAAACACGACTGCCGTTACAGAAAGGGCTGTTGTATTTAAAATTATTTCTGTTACGTTTTTTTTAATAAAATATGTTGTTTATGTACCTATACATGTATGTATATTTCTGGAATGTACTCAATCAGACCTTTCATTTGACACGATATATGTTTGTGAATTTATTGACATTTGGACATTTAGACAACTACTTACCTAATATTTGGATAGTTAAGGCAACTTTATGACATTCGGGATGACATAACGATTCTAATAATACCACACACTTCTAAATAGGTTAAAGCGTTTAGAAGTTATATTGGAATAAGGAAACGGAAAACATACATAGAGGAACCCTGACCACATTACACTTGTTTTTTGTTGGGCAGTCGTGTAAAAAGCTTCTTTTATGGCGCGGGCCCATTTGCGGGGCCCTGCGGGTCCATAGGCTGCAGCCTAAGATAGCCTGTGAGTAAATACGCCCCTGGGTACCTCATAATTTCAACATAAACATCAATACCCTGACTGATACTTTCTGAGTTATGTACGAGTATTATTTACGATTTTTAAGATGGTCTATGATGTAATTGTATTCTAACTTCGTGATTTTGGTAACCGATATCTCTTAATCGCTCCACTGCAAACCTGTTCATGGCACTCAGTTGATTAGAGCGCTACTCAATATACAGTGTTTGCATGATATCGGCTAGTTGTTTGCCCCCGTTTGTCCCCGTGGCCGATAATTGGGCCGACATACACAGTGACCGAGTGGCCTCAGGAGTAGGGCGGCCATATTTTGCTAGGGTATTATCGGGACGCTCTGGAACAGGCAATAAAAATCCGCAATTTTAAAACCAAACAAATATTAATTTGCTTATTTATAAAATCTTAAAGATACACATTTAACCCATTTTACGTAGTTGTGGCGAAAGAAGTACTTGACGTAATAAACTTTTGTGAGGACTTTTTCAGCAATGCAGAATTCCCTTTCACATAGTTATGAAACTCTGTGGAAATTATGTTATTAGTACATCTTACACTATAATATCGATTCCACATTTAGGTAGCAGAGAATTTCATTTATCAGTCCACTGGTCCGACATTAAAGAAAACACCCTCTACTGTAGCACATCTATATTTGATAAGAAAAGCTTTTTCTATTATCACCAGCGATCTTTTCCTCGTATCTATATAAAACCTACGTTCGCTCACTCCTCGAATACTCCTACTAAGCATGTAGTCCGTACTTTAGGAAAAATATAAAGCACCAGGTAAGAGCAGAAAAGAGCAACGAAATTGGTACAATTATTGAGGAACAAACCGTACGAAATACGACTGAAGCTACTCCATCTGACAACATTAGAGGAACGTAGGCAGCGAGGAGATCTAATAGAAACGTACAAAATGCTTCACGGTTATTATAGTGTGCCCAATTTCGAGAGCATATATACTATGAACACTAAGGTTGAAGTTGAATAAGGAAATTGCAGCATCGAACCCCAGTAAACACTTTCTAACAAATCGTTTAGTGAACTCTTGGAATGCATTGCCGGAGGAAGTGGTTAGTGGTGACACTGCGCTTTAAGAATAAAGTGGATATTTTCCTTAGGGGGCTCCTAAACGGGCCGTACTTTTACGGCAGTATGTGGCTGCAATATCAGCAACTGTGGCCCGGCTATCACTGCAACATTTTATTGCAGCATGTGAGAGCTAATGGGCCCTTGCTGAGTTAGCCACAAAGACCCATTCTGTTCAGGGTTGGTCACACTCACGGGTCAACACCTATCCGACGGCCTCCACGCATGAAGTGCGAGCCTGGGTAGGACTCTGGCCTTTTGGTTAGTTTCCCCTGGGAATCAACCTTCTGGCGCTCCTGGGCGGTCTGCGCACCGTGCGGTATAAGCCAATCGATTGCGCACTCTGACTAACAGTCGGGGGAGTCTGGAAGCAGTACTGTTTCCTACAGAACGGGGGTGGTCGCAGACCTTACGACGACCGCTCTTGAAACGACCATCGACTACCCGATCCTGGGTAAACAGCCGGGCAAAGGATGCCGTGGTCCGCGATAGATTCGGTATACACCGTTTTACCGCTTCGTAAGGGAGAGGACCGCGCAAGCGACCTCGAACTCGTAATCAATCGAGAGACTGAAGTAATCTGGTCGCAATTGGAAGTAAGGGCGTGAGTGTAATCCCGCTGGGTAACACTCCTGGCTATCTCGCGGTTAAGACGTTGGCTTCTTACGGGCATGTGGCGGAGCTTGACGGTGGACTGTTTTGTCCAAGTCTTCTGCGCTCACTCCAGGGAGATAGAACGACTAATCGTTAAAACTTCCTTAGGTGACGGGTTCGCCCTCTGTAGTTGGCAACTCTAGTTGCAGCATGTGGCTGCAATAAAATGTTGCAAATATCTAGCCCAGCTAGTCTCGAGAATATTTCTGGGCCATCATTTTGGCATTGCAGCCACATATTGCAGCGAAAATGTGGACCGTTTAGAAACCCCATTAGTGCAAAACAGTTGTAATGTTTAAAAAACAAGTGCTTGTGATGTACACGCATCAGTCTTACGCTGCTAGTGTATAATAATATAATAATAATAATAACTGTGGGCTGGAATTTCAAACATATCATATATTGTCATAGTTTGATCCATAGTTGGCTATAATTCATAATTGACATAATAATATAATCGATTTAATAGTAACATAGCATGATAAAATAATAACAAGATTGGCATAGTTTTGCATTTGGAATCTTCATTTTGGATTTTCGGTTTTCAAATCCATCTCTCTTCCACAAACTTCTTTGACTTCCACTCTTCACATGCACGTTCAGACTACAAAAAGTTTTTCAGATACGTACGTATATTGTTGAAAGCATCTGTCGCGCAAAATCTAGGTACACACCATTTTAATTAAGAAGGTATTAAATATATTTTAAATCTTTGCTCATTCTGGTATTTCAAATGGCGTCATCCATTCAAGAACTTAATATTTATTAAATTAGACAGACCACGTTTTATTCATTAATTCATTATACGATTTGCGCAGTACCGGGACATTTTAGTGTTTGTCGGGACGTCGGGACGGTGACAGTACCAATATATCGTGACGGTTGGCAACCCTACTCAGGTGCCAAATGGGCCTGTAATATTATTTCCACACATTCCAATCATGCTTAATCATATAGAGAGCCCTTTACAATGCTTGCAACGGCAAGCTACAGCCATCGCGCGTAGGCGCGAGGGCTGTAGCTTGCCGTTGCTTTAGCTCTGTAGGGCTAAATTACTATTATTGTAAAATAAAATATGGAAATACAGTATTTCATTGATGAAGTCCTGCGCAATATGTATTTAGATATGGTCTTGTGATTCGATAATCATCCGTACCCTCATACAAGCGTTTTATATATTTATAGTATTTATATATTTATAGTATATATATTTATAGTATTTATATTTTATATATTTATAGTTTTATATATATATATATATATATATATATATATATATATATATATATATATATATATATATATATATATATATATATATATATATATATATATATATATATATATATATATATATATATATATATATATGTATATATATATATATATATATATACATATATATATATATATATATATATATATATATATATATATATATATATATATATATATATATATATATATATATATATATATATATATATATATATATATATATATATATATATATATATATATATATATATATATATATATATATATATATATATATATATATATATATATATATATATATATATATATATATATATATATATATATATATATATATATATATTTATAGTATTATATTTGACGTTATTCCTTCCCAGGCAAATGATATCTGTAGCATAGAGATCAATGATCACGACGTGGAAAAATTGTTACTTCATTTAGACACTTCTAAGTCGGCTGGACCTGATAATATCAGTCCAATATTTCTAATTGGCTGCGCTAAAACTGTTTGTGTTCCAATATCCCTGTTGTTTCGCAAATCCTTAGCTAATTGTGAATTCCCCAGTATCTGGAAGTCGGCTTTTGTTTCACCCTTACATAAGAAGGGCTCGAAAACAGAAATTACTAATTACAGACCCATTTCGAAATTATGCGTTATTGCCAAAATATTCGAACGAGTCGTCTATAACCAAGTATATGCAGCTCTCCAAAACTCTATCAATCCGTCGCAACATGGTTTTATCAGGGGTCGCTCGACGGTGTCCAATCTTATCCTTTTTAATGACTTCTTGACTGAAGCTATGGATCACGGCTATCAAGTAGACGTAGTCTACACTGATTACAGTAAGGCCTTTGACAGGATTGACCACAGACTACTCTTGAACAAGCTTAAGTTTATGGGTATACAAGGGGACCTCCTCCGATGGTTCTCCTCCTATATCAATAATCGCTCCCAAGCTATCGTCATCAAAAACTATATTTCTAGTTGGTTTGCTATCCCTAGCGGTGTACCGCAGGGCTTACTACTTGGTCGATTGCTGTTCTTAATTTTCATCAATGATATAGCTAGCTGTTTTCTAAATAGTCACTTACTATGTTTTGCTGATGACATGAAGATTTTCAAAATAATTAAATCGGTCGGTGATGTCGCCGACCTTCAGGCGGACCTTTCAAGATTGGACAGTTACTGTCTCTCTAATAAAATTGACCTCAATCCATCCAAGTGCACCGTTGTCACCTACACCCGTAAAAAAATATTTACTCTAGCCTCATACTCATTAAAATTTCATAACTTGCAGAGGTGCAGCGTGGTTAAAGATCTTGGTGTCATTCATGATTCTCATCTACTGTTCGATAATCACGTTCAATCTATTGTTTCTAAAGCTTCCAAAGCTTTAGGTTTTGTTATGAGGAGTGCAGCTTGCTTTCACCGTGCTAAAACTTTCAAGATCCTTTACTGCACTTTTGTCAGAAGCATCTTGGAATATGCATCTCAGGTATGGAACCCTTGTTATGACAAATATATAAACAGAATCGAGTGCATTCAAATGAAGTTCGTGAAATATCTCTGCTTCCGTCTGAAAATCCCATACAGCTCATCTAACTATTTCAATTTATGCAAGAAATTTCATATCCTCCCCTTGATTAAGCGGCGTGAAACCGCGGACTTAACCTTTTTGCTAAAAATTACCTCCAATAATATTAACTGTCCTGACTTACTAAATAAAATTAATCTCCGTGTTCCTTCCAAACTCAATAGATTTAACCCTGCTCTTCATGTTCCTCATGCTGGTACCAACTATAGGCAAAATGCATTTCTGTGGCGAACAAGTGACAATTTCAATGACATGATTAAACGCGTTGACTTTGATCTATTCTGTACGAGTGTTAACTCAGCTAGGCAGCGGCTGAACAGTGAATTTTTTAGCATTAATTGTTGAATAATTTTTGATACATTCTTAATCGATAGCTTTAATTGAAAGATCACATATGTTTCTACAACGTTATTTAAACACGAAAACCTTTAATTGGCTCTCTGCTATGTTACTCCGGCATTGTTAAATTATAATTAGCTGTTGGTTTTCCTGAAAATAAATAAATAAATAAATAAATATTCCTACGATTTGGCAGCTAGGATTTTACTACGAAACGCAACGTGTAGATGGCACTCACAGTTGCAAACATTAATTAATCTTTCCTTATGTTCAATATGTAAACTGTCGATGGCGCTCCAAACACGGCTATATTTATATCGAAATAAACTTATAATATAATAACAAACGAATTTTGAAATCATAGCTCTTATTATTTACATAAAGATGGCAATTTTGAATTAGGTACCTATACAGGTTTCAATATGTACCTAGTAATTACACACTTCAAAGTTCATATAGACTAATAGCTGGCATTCTATCTCTCCGTATTATTTCTGTGATGTAATCTGCCTATAAAGAAATGCAATAGATGGCACTAATCATTTAATGGTATTATTGTTAGCATTAATTAAATTATTGGGATCAGTCCTTTATAAAAAAAACCCTTCCTGTGCGATATCCCGCCTCGTAACAATGCCGTCTGACGGGGATATCAAATGGGTTACGGGTGGATCATTTGGTTGCTTGTGCAAAGTTTAGTTGACAGTGGAAGCGTTTGAAAACTTATGATGAGTATTGAGAGGTGAATTATCGATATGGCGATCGCTAATCAAAACTCACGTACCTTGACGGTCATGTAGCTGCAGCAGTGGGATGCGCGCTGCTGATTCCGCTTTTGCGTAGCGCGCACGGCACGATCGAGGGATTCGTGCGGCGTGTCCGGCGCGACGCGTGCGTTGATCCAAGTGTATGTCGCGTGCGACGCGCTGTTTCCTGTGGGGTGCAGTCGTAACACTCCCGTAGGATCGCTTGTGCCTTTTTACAACGAATCCGAGTCCGCGATTCCGAGACAACAAACGAGGTTTTTGTCTAAGTCGGCGAGGCCGTGACAGCGGTCGAAAATCGTTGCTACCGTTCGAATTGACAGACTGACTCCCGCCCGTTCGAAAGCGGGCGATGTTGCCAACTGTCAGGTTTTTGTGAGTTGACAGCTCTCACCAATCGATAATTGAATTATGCAAAATATAATATTAAAATGAATTCGAATTTATCAATAACAATATCGAACATACCCCCCAGCAGAGAAAGGGTCCAGCCCTTGATTGACGCAAAAAGGCGCTGAGATATTGATACAGAAGGGTAAATAAGGGAAAAAAGGTAGAAGTAAGTAAAAGAAATAAAAGAAATGAAAATAGATAAAAGTAAATTAAGTAATGTGGGGCGAAGGCGTGGTTTAAACCGAAGGGTCAGATCGGGGTACGACCACGACCTTAACCATCGGACGAGTTAGAATACCTTGCTGTGTCCTAAGCCGTACAACTCGGACAATACCGTCTTTGTCCGGGCAAAGCTCGATGATACGGCCTAAAGACCATTGTAGTGGGGGAGCATTATCGTCCTTTATTCTAAGGAGCCCAGAGGCGTCCACATACGGAAATAGTTTGAAAACGCGGTTTGAAGGATTCTTGCCTTTTGCTAATAGCTCGAAATCGACTTCAAATTCGGAGTGTATACGAGTGTTTAGAGCTGACGCACGCTCTGAAACGGACAACGGTCCGGCAAGCTTAGAGGGAAATCGTAGGTTGCTAATGAAGCGAAGACACCACGCAGTCACATTTATAAGCTTATCGAAAGAGCTATAATTTTCAATCCACGGTGTAGTGACCGTGGAGGAGGTGCACGCAGTCATGGACATTCGACGAATGCCTGCCAGTTTGTCGGATGAGAGCGGAACAATATTTTTCGGCCAGTCGGCATCAGGTTTTGACAGCCATAACGGTGACCACCACAAGTCGTGATCAAGTAGCTCTTCGGGCGAAATGCCCCTGGATGCACAGTCCACCGGGTTAAGCTTGGTAGGAACATACCTCCATACCTCTGGGTCGACCAGAGAAATGATTTGCGAAACACGATTTGACTCGAATACCTGTAATAGGTGCGGAGGGGTTTTCAGCCAAGAAAGAGCGACCGTAGAGTCCGACCAACAAGTTAGTTCCAGATGACCTACTTGAGAGGTCAGTGAAGCTCGAATATGAGAAGCGGTTCTAGCTAGAAGCAACGCCGCACACAATTCAAGTTTGGGAATAGTCAGTTTAGTTTTGATTGGGGCAATCTTAGTTTTCCCTATTAGAAGGTGAATGGAAATCAACCCATCGTGATGAATCACCCGGAGATAAACGGCGCAAGCATATCCAGACGAGGATGCATCACAAAAACCGTGAAGTGAGTATCCTTCCGAGTTTGGAGTTAAAATAAAGCGATTGATTTTGACCGAACACAAACTGGGTAAGCCCTGCAAGAATGAGTCCCATTCACGGACAATATGGTCTGGAGGAGGTTCATCCCACTCAGCACCTAGAAGCCAGAGTTGTTGCAGAAGAAGTTTAGCCCGAAAGACGACTGGAGAGAGCCAGCCACAGGGGTCGAAAATACGCGCCACTATTGATAGAATGTAACGCTTCGTACAAGGGCCTGAACTCACATTTTGAAATGCGTAAGAAAAGGTATCATCCTTGGGGCTCCATTGAACCCCAAGAACTTTGAGAAACAACTGATCATCTGAAGTATCAAAGTCAAGAGGGACTTCACAATGATCATAAGGGAGGTCATACAGCAACTCTGGAGAATTTGAGGACCATTTCCTTAAATCGAATCCACCGAGGGACAATAACGAAATTATATCGGATTTCAGTGTCTGAGCAGCTTCGATGGTGTCAGAACCCGTTAAAATATCGTCGACGAAAATGTCGTGAAGAATAGCGCGCGACGCCTGTGGGAATCGCTCTTCGTTCTCGTACGCGAGTTGATGTAAGCAACGCATAGCAAGGAACGGCGAACAGGTCTCACCATAGGTAACAGTATACAGGAAATACTCCTGAATCGGAAGATCTGGGGAATCACGCCAGAGAATCATTTGGAAACGGCGATCCTCAGGATGAACTAGAATCCGTCTGAACATCATTTTGATGTCAGTGGTGAAAACATACCGGTGAGTTCGGAATTGGAGTAGGATATCACGGATATCCTGTTGCAACTTTGGACCTGCCGCAAGACACTGATTTAACGAAGCGCCTGAGGTAGTTGGCATGGATGCATCGAAGACGGTACGAATTTTGGGTTTACCGTACTTGTGATCATGGTTGTGATCGTACTTGTGATCATGGTTTACCACCATGATCCCGTGGTGCGGTATATAATACCTTTCCTGATCGTCAGGAGGAGGCTGAGGGACCAGTGTCATGTCACCGAGCTCACGGTATTCATGCATGAACTGAACGTACAGTTCCTTCAGGAGTGGATCTCTTTCAAATTTCCCCTCAATCGCTATGAAACGCTTGAGAGCTTGGTACCTCGAATCACCGAGCGCGGGCCTGTCCTTAATAAACGGAAGTCGTACGACGAATCTTCCATCGTCATGTCGAGTATGCGCGTCGACAAAACACTTCTCGACCAGGACGTCGGATTGGTCAGGCACGGCCTGAGGAGGCTGTTCTATTTTCCAGAATAGCTCCAGAGTTTTCTCCAAGCTAGGCGTCTGGGCGAGAAATTACGACATGTGCAGGACATTACGGTCTTTTGTGTTTGCGATATTGGCACGGCCAATAAGGAAATACCCAAAAATTGATGAAAAGGCAGAAGGCAGATTTGGACCTAACTTGATGACTTCGCCAGTAACAATGTCTGGATATAAGTCTACCCCCACAAGTATGTCCACCTCGCGTGGCTTGTGGAGTTGGTCGTCAGCCAGTGGGAGATTAAAACCGGACAGAACGTCTGCCGGTAACGGAACTGATGGTAGTTTATTAGATATTTTGTCCAATAACAGTGCCTCCGTGGACAAGACTGGGCTGGAGTAGTGAATAGGTTTTATAAACAGTTGGACAATTCGACCCGGATGAGATACGTGCCCCCCAGCGATGCCGCGTATGTTTATATTCGACGAGTGGTAGTGAATTCCTAAAGATTTCGCACAACGTGACGTGATAAAGGAACTTTGACTGCCTGGATCAATGAGAACGCGTACCTTCTGATACGATCCACTCGAATCCATAACCATGGCCATGGCGGTCCCAAGCAGCACCGTAGACTTGACACCGGATTGGAACTCGCAAGTATCAGCATGAGCGGCATTAGTAACAGTCACGTGATCTTCGTCCGAGGGACGATCACGTGACCGCGCTGCGTTTGTGTCGGGAGAAGATTGCCCACCGAAACGATTGACAGGGGAGTTCATAAACTGCGGAGAGGAGGGTCCAACTCCACCGTCACGATGTAGTAAAGTATGGTGTTTGGCCGATCCGCAAAGTTTGCAACAAAAGGTTGAGTTGCATCGATTCAACTGATGCGGCTTTAAACAATTTACGCATAGTTTTTTTGCACGAATAAAGTTTAATTTTTTGTCATGAGTTTGACAAGTTTGAGAAACTTGGACACTTGTAAATATAGTGCTGAGGGTCAAAGCAATGAGGGCAGCGAGCACGCGAATAAGTCTCAGGGGGGCTAGCCGCACCCTCGACGTGAAATGAAACGCGTTTCGAGCCTGAAGCCTTCATTTGATCCTGCTTGATCTGTGGTTCACCCTTAACTGACTCCAGAGCACGGCACTGGGCATTCAGGAATGAAAGGAATTCATTAAAGGTCGGGATTTCCTTTTCCTCACCGACGCACTCGATTTCGAATCGAGTACGTGTATCCGCATCAATCCTTTTAAGAAAAAGATGTAGAAGCAAAAAAGACCATTCCTCCGTGGGAAAACCTAGGGCTGTTAAAGCCTTAACCGACTCGTTAATTGTAGTAAGAAAATTACGTAATTGTTCTGCCTTTCGTAGGACATTAGGTAAATTAAACATATTGTGAAGATACTTATCTGCTATAAGTCGCTTATTTTCATAGCGCGATTTTAACAAATTAAGGCATACTTCATAATTACCATCTGAAAGTTCGAGATGGTTTACTATTCGTAATGGCTCTCCAGAAAGCGAAGACAGCAAATAATAAAGTCGCTGGACGTCTGACAGATTTGAATCACTGTGTACGAGACTCGAAAAGAGACTAAAGAAGCTTGACCATTGGTCGAGTTCTCCGGAAAAATGTGGTAATTTGACTGGTGGCAATCGGACTGTCCCACTGTTTGAATTGGTCGCGCACAATGACGTATTTCGGTTGTCAGCGTAGCGTTGGGATTCGATTAAAATTGCGTATTTTGCTTTAATTGTTTGGATTTTAGCTTGAAACTCCTGAAAGCAAGCATCATGCGCATCCTGGTCAAATCCGTCTGCATCGTCAGCCTCTACCGAGACATGATATTCTAATAAGTCATTCTCTAATGAGTCAATTGTTTCGGCGCCAACTCGAAACTCAAATAAGTGTTGTTTTGATACGTCGATTTCGTGACAGCTTTTGTATATGAATTCCAAGCGTTTTAGGAGCAATTTATATTTTATAACTGCATGTTTTTGTTTTAGAGCCATGTTCGCGGCGTGAAACACAGCAAGGTATTAAATTCGTAAACAATACGTCAAAACGTATTTGATGTGATCGAAATGTCACACTGCATTCATACGCGAATGGTGGCGAAAAACACAAAGTGTTAAATTCGAAAAATGGAATGATTTGAAATGTCGCGGCAACGGCCGTCCGTCACGGACGAAACGGCTTCGTTACGAACGTCACGTCGTATGGGTCAGTTCTACCAACAGTCCGGTTCGACAGAATACATAAATATGAAAAGATAAATATGAAAACCACGCTCTGCTACCAAAATGTGCGATATCCCGCCTCGTAACTATGCCGTCTGACGGGGATATCAAATGGGTTACGGGTGGATCATTTGGTTGCTTGTGCAAAGTTTAGTTGACAGTGGAAGCGTTTGAAAACTTATGATGAGTATTGAGAGGTGAATTATCGATATGGCGATCGCTAATCAAAACTCACGTACCTTGACGGTCATGTAGCTGCAGCAGTGGGATGCGCGCTGCTGATTCCGCTTTTGCGTAGCGCGCACGGCACGATCGAGGGATTCGTGCGGCGTGTCCGGCGCGACGCGTGCGTTGATCCAAGTGTATGTCGCGTGCGACGCGCTGTTTCCTGTGGGGTGCAGTCGTAACACTCCCGTAGGATCGCTTGTGCCTTTTTACAACGAATCCGAGTCCGCGATTCCGAGACAACAAACGAGGTTTTTGTCTAAGTCGGCGAGGCCGTGACAGCGGTCGAAAATCGTTGCTACCGTTCGAATTGACAGACTGACTCCCGCCCGTTCGAAAGCGGGCGATGTTGCCAACTGTCAGGTTTTTGTGAGTTGACAGCTCTCACCAATCGATAATTGAATTATGCAAAATATAATATTAAAATGAATTCGAATTTATCAATAACAATATCGAACACTTCCATATCATTGTTAATATATATGGGCCAGTAATTTCCTCATATTTTCGCCGTACAAGGCTATCAGCGCCACCTGAATGTTGGTGGCGAAGAACGGCTGCCAATACGTACTATGGCATTAATCAATCTAATACCCTGTATAATCAATGGAGGATCGACTGGACAATGAATCAATCGACGACATTTTGGGATTATCTTCATATAATTGTTGCTATTGTAAGTGTGTGATTTTGGTAACTGATACACCTGTTAACTCAATCCTATCTTAGTACAGGCGAGGCCTAGTTAGGATGGCTTTGCATTTAAAAATATGTGTTAGGTACTTTATAGATTTAATAAAGAATTTTGAATTTGAATTTGAATCAATCCAGTGCGAACCTATTCATGGTACTCAATTGATTAGAGCACTACTCAATATACAGTGCTTACATGATATCGGCTAGTTATTTGCCCCCGTTTGTCCCGTGGCTGATAATTGGGCCGGCATACTCAGTGACCGAGTGGCCTCAGGTGCCAAATGGTCCCGTAGTATTATTTTCACATTCCCAGCGCCAGCCGCGTCTAAAATCGATCGAGCCCATCGCCTGCTTGCTAACTATGCGACCGGACATCGTCGCCTGCAAATTGACACTGCTTATTACATGATACCATATGATACATTGCTTTGCGAGGATTATGCTTGGCACGCGACGAGCACGAAACTTCATAGCCGCACGCTGATTGTTGTCGTGCCAAGGCGGTCTGAACGATATGCTCAACTGAGTTTCGGTAGTTGGAATTATGACTATGCGTTCAGTTAGTCGTTTCTTACAATGCCTGAGCCGCGAGGGCTGTAGCTTCGCAGGGCGAAATCCTATTGGTAAAATATAATCTTAAAAAGAAAATCTGGAAAACAACATCTCTTTGACGAAGTCTTGCGGAATGTGTATATATGTATTTAAAATGGAAAAGGTAAGTAAGTTTAAGTATTTGGGAAGTTGGATGAATAATTACGGGGACCATACTCAAGAATTAACGTCCGCATTGAAATAGCTCTCTCAACTTTTTTAAAAATAAGCAAAGTTTTCTGTGATAGAGATCTGAGTCTTGATCTATGGCTACGTATAACCCGCTGCTACATTTTCTCTTTTCTATTGTATGGCGTAGAAGCATGGACTCTCACACAAAATACAACGAAAAGGTTGGAGGCCTTTGAAATGTGGATATACAGCTGTATCTTGTTAAAATCTCATAGCGTGGCCGAGTCGCTAATATTGAAGTACTGAGCCCACAAGAAGAAGCTGGAACTTCTGAGCACCGTCAAATACAGGAAGATATCGTACTTCAGTCATGACATGAGGAAAGACACGTACAAATTGCTCCACCTAATTTTCCAAGGCAAGATCGCTAAGAAGAGAAGCGCCAGCAGGAGAGGGCGTTCGTGGCTAAGGAACCTTCGGGACTGGTTTGGCTGCAGTACCACCTCGCTGTTCAGAGCAGCAGCCTCTAAAGTGAAGATAGCTAAAATCTTGTCCAACTTCCGATAGGAAAGCAACTCGAAGAAGAAGAAGTATTTAAAATTTAGTCGTCGCTTCATGTCGTCCGTATCCTAATCGACGCTAATCGAGTGTAAGGTCATTTGTATAGTACACCTCATATTTAAAGGTTCGCAACCAAACTATTCAGTGGAATTCTATTCCTTGAGTGAATTTAAAACGCATCCACCCGAGGACCGTTTTTTGATGTTTTTAATTTGCTCTAATTTTCCATGAATAAGTAAATTGATCGAAATTATATATATATATATATATATATATATATATATATATATATATATATATATATATATATATATATATATATATATATATATATATATATATATATATATATATATATATATATATATATATATATATATATATATATTAATATATATATATATATATATATATATATATATATATATATATATATATATATATATATATATATATATATATATATATATATATATATATATATATATATATATATATATATATATATATATATATATATATATATATATATATATATATATATATATATATATATATATATATATATATATATATATATATATATATATATATATATATATATATATATATATATATATATATATATATATATATATATATATATATATATATATATATATATATATATATATATATATATATATATATATATATATATATATATATATATATATATATATATATATAAATAAATAAAGCAAATTTAGACATTTTTTTTTTATTTACAATCACTTACAGTGGAACCTCTCGTAAGGAGCATAATTCATTCCAGAATCTTACTCGTTAGGCTAAACAATTTTTCCCATACCCATACACGTTATGAGAGGTACTATTGTATAACCAATCTTCGTGAAAATAAAATTATTTAGTTGCGGGTAGAGTAAACTAAACCAAAAAAACTTGATACTTAAGAAAAAATATTCAAATAACAAAAATGTCAGCTTTTAAAAATATAATTATTATTTAGAGAATAATCGAAAGGATCGGAGGGCATGAGAGGATGAGATGAGACGTAATATAACTAGGAATTTTAGGACATGAAATTCTTTTTCAGAGACACTTGGAAAGTAGTAACACTTAGTGTGTGGGGGCTAACATTTATGAAATTAATATTCAAATGAAATCAGTCCTTGGCTAATTGCCGCGAAAATCTTGTTGTGACACAACCGATTTTTTAAAATCCTTGCGATTTTGACTACACTGTCATCGTTATACCGTTATACATGTAATCCGCTACTTATTGAACGCATACATAAGCTTAAGCTGCCATGAAGGATAACACAAACCTCGCAAACAAAACAAACGCTTCACGGCGTCTTTCGCTATAAAGAAAACTTGATGAATGAAAAGCTTGGCTACGGTAAGAAAATGTTGGCATCGTCCAACTTTTCCTCGGCCATAAAGGGAGGCTTTAAAGCGGATGCTTTAAAAGCTCTTCGCTTAAAAGCACAGATACGGAGCACTTTAATTAGAACGCTCAATATCATGAGAGGTATGTATATGTATACTATTAGTTTCTCCAAGAATATTACGACTGACAGTAGACATGTTTACATCGTGTCCCATTTTTTTCCGAATACCAAAAATCTAGCATAATTCAACCTTTTCAACTTGTGTTTGAAAGCAAAAAAAATGGTAATGGCTATACATAAAATGGA